>LJIJ01001139.1:0-55812 GCA_001718145.1 Orchesella cincta
AATCTTTGAAGCGTAGATTAAAAAGTTAGTTGATAACAGTTTGGCTCTATCCCCTTCTATAAAACTGAGAATGTTGAGAATAATTTTGCACTGCTCTCTGTCTACAAATGCTGAGTCTATCACACCTGAAAACGAAGTGGGAAGATATGACAGTAGTAACAATAATTTTGTTTAAATGTAGTACAAACTTATTTTCACAACAAATGAAACGCATTTTTGCCTAACCTTCAGTAAAGATTTGAAGTTTCTTCTTCATGCTTGAATCAAACATTTTTAGCCTTCCGGCAATCAGAAACATTTTCAGATTTACATTTGTAACATCCCTTCTTCTTGACTCATTCAATGATACGTATGGCATCAGATGGAAAAAATGTTTGGCGATATTTTGACCTTGGGCTTTCTTAATGTCTTTGATCTAGAAAGAAAAAAAGCAATTGTAATTGTCTGACACATAGTCTGACTTAAGGTAATAAAGATTGTAAACTAGTAATTTTCAAAAATATATTATCGTAAATAAAAACAAGAATTTAAATCATAGTAATACTATGTCGCTCTATACTTACCATCTGGTCTTCAAGCTCAGTATTGCCAACTTCATCAGCAGCGATGATGCCATTCCTCTGAAATATCAGTTCAAAAAGGGTTGCAATGCAAAGCAGGCTGTCCACAGTACTTTCATTCAAAATATGAAATCCATTGCGACGACCGATATTCGAGTTAGCTCCCTCCTTATCGTTTCCTGTCGATCAGTTCATGTTTTATTTATAAGCATAGATATTTTTTGAATAACCTCCAAAGATGGATTTCGCAATATTAGTGCGAATTCTTTCCATTAATAGTTAAGCCATGCATATTTTACTTAGGTCACGGGAAATCCTTGGAGTCAAACTTATATAAGATTTTCCTTTCATATTAATTCCTCGCAACTTTGTTTTAGGTACTTTTGCTAATTTTAGAAATGTACCGTATTTTAACCTACATAAGTATAGTATTACAAAATCTTACCAATCATAATGGACTCTGCCTGACGAAATTTCTTTGTTCCTCGTTTATCCGCATTTGAATTGCCAGGTTTTTGCGAAGACGTTCCAAGTTCTACCCACGTTTCAATAAGGACTGATACACACGAGGTAACAAAGCCATACCAAAAGTTTGTTGCGATCTCGTTCTGATTGGATGAAAAATTGGAAGAGAAAGGGTCCAAACTGATTGAAGAATACAATCGACTTTCATAGGACGTCATTGAATAGCCACCGGGAAAAGCTTCTTTCAATTCATTTTCCCGAATCTGATCCCAACAGTACCCAAACGGGTATCTCAAAGAAAGATATTCCGAAGGTTCTATTGCAACTCCATAACGTGAAGTTAAACCAGCAGCACCATCAGTTCTTTTGAAATTAGTTGACGTTATTCCAATACATTTACCAAGCAGTTTCAACACTTTGAGCCTTTCTGTCATATCACTATGCTTTCCAGATATTTCCACTTTCAGTCTGGTAACAGAGCCAGGTTTCTTCTTTGAGCTTGAGGTATTCGTGTTGCGGTCATTGTAGGTGGTAGAAATCAAACTGAGAACGCTGGGAAGTATTGCAGAGCATGATTCAATTACCAGTCCAGGATAATGTTGAATGAGGAGCTCAATGAATAACAGCGCATTGTATCTAACACTCGGGGTCAGATGAGTCAATGTACATTTCAAGTGGGCGACAAGCATACTCCAAAACGGCCTCAGTTGATTATCAGTTACCTACATGTAGATAAAGTTATACCAAATGAAATAGAACGAAACTGTTTTTGAATTTATGAATGCTAAGTTGTAAGTTCACGGGAAGTGTTTAACATAGTATAACATAACAACCCGCATGAACGACAGGAAACGAGTTTCGCAATACTAAACTTGAGCTTATCAAAAACTAAACTTACTTTCGAAAATACGATTTCAGCAAGCTTCAGATTTTCCTTTCTTACACTACTTTCCTCATCCGAGGTGAGGCTGGCAATCTTTGCCAAAATTTTATCCAAGTGGCGAACAATCGTGGTGATCTGAATGGAAGCAATTTCTTGGAGACCAACGACAGCATCTTTTCGCAAGTTCGTATTATGATGATTGACCGTTGAAAGAAGATCCTGAAAAATAAACATAAGAGATGTAAAGCAAATTTCTAAAGTCAATCTCAACTGCTAATAAAAATGAACAATAATCTACAAATGTTATTAATACCTGAATACTCTGTTTCCTTCTGGTGGTTAGCTCCTCATCGTCATCCACAACAGAGGAATACACAGAGGAGGAGGATGATGGTACTCGAGGTCCTCCCAGAGGCAACGAACTGGTTTTCAACTGTTCTCTTATCAGGATCTTTTTAACGCGCAACGTAGGCTCCACAACATTTTGAGGTTTACTCAACTTTTTGACTCCCGTTAGCTGAGTTTTTGCTTTTTCCTGCTTACGCAATTTTTTGTGCCGGCTGCTTTTCGCCATATTTTTTAATCAATAACTCACCGATGCCGACGGATAACACTAAAATCTTATATAAAAAATCACAGATTGGAAAAATATCAATCAAAAGTTAGAACTGAATAATGAGCACGTGCATTTGCAGATACACATGAAATGAAAACATTTTGTGCAATGCTTTTTACTCAGAATCCAAACCAGATCCTGTTGGCTACATGAATTTTGGATTTTTGGGGCATTACAACACTCAAACATCCTGCTACCTCGCTCCTAAGTAATATGTACACATATTTATGTAGCAGTCCTTCTCAACTTAGGCGTCATAATAGTTCATATATTATTACTTACTTTACTTGTCACTAGACTCACTAACGATGAACGACGAAAAATGATCTTGATTTAATCTGATGAATAATATTATATTTTAATTCAAGTACATGTCGTGTGAGGATGTTGGGATACGCATATAATACATGCGTAAGTTTTTATCTGTAGGATTGTACAGGATTTTTATGAATGAATGATTTTTTTTTGCTTTTTGGCTTCGATTAAGTCAAGTCTGTGGACCCAATGACATATATTTTCATCCCTTGCCTCAATTTTAAGTGTTTTACTTACACCATACGTACCTACCAACATAAATTTTGCCAAATATCGTCTTTTTTAAACCATTCATTCTGATAACAACGCGACTCAGACAGCTTATGAAACAACTCATCCGGTAGCGTTTCATAGATTATTGTTGAAAATGGAATTGTAATTCCGAAGTCCATTCAGTTGTCAGTTCAAAGTTACGGCACATGGCATGCAGCATTTGTTAAGGTTGAAGGTGGTTGGTTGGTGAACATCCTTCGTTATTTCCTGACATAAGGCAAGATGAGTGGCGTTGCCAAATCATTTTACTAGAATACTCCATGATAAGGAAAATTTACAGAAGAAAGTAAAAAATTGCATGCGATGTGGGTGATGTAATAAGACTCAGCCTTTACTAACGTTTTTACAACACGTGCCATTGTGAAATTTCTTTTTTTTAATTTTTTTTTACTTTTTTGAACGAACGAATTTTCGGTGGCTGCATCTCTCGTTTATCTGAAATAGTATATACATATCAGATTAGTGCAATACTCAGAACTAGCAACTGCGTTTTCTTAGTTTGCACGTTTTTATGTATTTAGAATTTACGATTTGTTATTAGTACTGAATGTGCTGCTTACTAACAACGTTTCTTCATGCAAAGCTATATTTACTATATTGAAATTTGTAAATGGTGTGAGCATGGCATTACATTATTAGCGTAACGTTAGTACAACATCCGGTATTGTATTGCCCCAGCAAATAAAATCAAGTCTAAAACAATTCAATCCCAATAAAAGAACATCTTCTCAGTTCCAACCAAATTAAACGGCAGAGTAGGTCAAAAACGAGGTCAATTTGTTCTTTTCAACCTGAATATTGGGTTATATCTGAATTGGAATGTGACGCACTACTAGCATTGCCCTACCTTTCTTGAGTGAAAACTGGAGCGATTTTGTAGTTTACGTAAAGTACAAGTACGTAATTTACAGGTTATGAATGAATCAATTACTTTACTATCAATCAACTGTAGTTCAAGTTTGATGAACACAAATAAATTGTGATACGCCTACAAGTGTGCAAATGCCACTTCAAAAATGACTTGATCACAAGTTCAGACTAGAAGAAATGCAATATCATGCATGATTGGAATAAAAATGATATAACATACACTGTGTACTATAGAGATATATGTCTTATCTCAGAAAAATTATAAATCTAAAAACTAACCTAAAGTCATGTACAAAGTTTATATTTGGGTACAGATAAGTGTTTGCGTGCGTCAATTGCTTACATTCCAGTCCCATTTTTATTTATAATAAATTAGATGTCCATTTGACAACTACCTTCATTCCAAGATTTTTTTCAGAATTCGTCCTTCACAATGTTACTACACGTAATTAGAGTTGAGGGATTTAACTGAAGTCTACATATAACCCGAAGAATTCAACAACATGAGGAGTGAGCTGATCCATCTTTCAGTATAGTAAGCAATTATTTGATTTATCATCTGGATTTGATGGATCTCATTTGTCTGCAGTGACTTCAATATTATATTTATGATGAATGGGTTCGATTCTGGAAAGAACACGAGTATCGTATATTAGTGGAAGGGGAAGTTTCAGAACTTTTTGCTTAGCTAACAGATATATATAAGCAAGCGAAGGCAAAAGTAATTTTTGCAATGAACATAATCAAAAGTTACAACGTTTAAAAATAGAGTTTCATGTTGTTTCATCGTATGTCGCACCAATTCATTATTTGCTGTTTTATCAACGACTTAAAATTTTACAAGTCGCCTCTTTTATTACAAAATGTATTAAAACTCACAATATATCAAATCAGAGTTCTGACTATCGGTTATTTTTGTGGGCGGTATGTATGTGATGGACAAGAGATCATCAATGAGAGAGAAACAGTGAAGGATTGTCAATGGATGCAGTTTTACTTTTGTATCAATGTACCCAGGCGGATAATGGATACACAACCCTTTGAATGGGCCCAAATCGTCTTTGACTTTTTTTGTCTCCATCCATATCGCATCCTAAAATATCAAGATGGATGTCATAAATGGCATCAACCTTCTTTTTGCTTGAAAATTGATTCTTAAGTATTTCACACCTAATGCAGTTTTTATTTTAGGCACATCTGTCACTTTGACGCTATCAAAACTTCGGATCACATCCAACCATGTATCTGACTTCAAATGTCATCTCAAATCTAGTTGACCTAACGTAACCTATCGTACTTTTAAAAATTTTCCTTCTGTGCCTTATAAAATAGGTGCAACACCAAAACTGACAACTTTGAAGCTATCTCGATTTGCCGTGTTCAACTCACGTGAACCCTGAAATCGGACTGAGTATAATAGATCATTTGGAAAATGATTTTGAATTAAGAAAGGAGGAAAAATCTATCAAATATGGAGAATAAGTTTTTGAAACTCAGAAATGTTTTTGCACTCCAGTTTAAAGAAAAATAGAAAAAATTGAAGCTGATGGCAAGCTTTTCCCCGACTAATATTGCTATTTTTCAGATCAAGCCGTATAATACGAGTGCATTCTTCTTTGTTCCAGCTGTACTTACTAATTTGAAATTCAAAGAGGACGGAAATGTCAGTTATGCAGAAGTCAGGAGTTTTGTAATGTCGGTATATGAGCACTGTTGAAAATTACTCAATGTCTTATTTCTTAAAAACGCTTGATGGAAGGAAATGGATGGCACTGAATAAATTTTATGATAATGGTGAATCACTTCGGTCAAGAGTTTTGCTATATTGATATTTTTATCTTTTAATTCTGATGTGCGCAATCAGTAATTTAAAATTCGTTGTTTTCGAATTTATTGGAACATTTGTCCAAGTCGAGTTATTTTCACCAATTTATTATTTTTATTTCGTAATGACCTCTGGGTATCGTATCCTGATCAAATAAAAACAACACTTCATACCTCCACTAATGAAAGAGCAAAACAGGAATGACAAAATCATTTGATTTGCATGAAACATTAGGAAATTCTGAACTTTGGAAGTCCAGTGCGTTTGTTTGGATCTCAACTTATTGTTGGTTTAACATATTAGCTTTGCGGATTAAATTTGACCATTTGGGCATACCGTGTATACTTTGAAGATCGATGTAAATATCTGACTTGTTATTACTTTTTATAAAATACTTTTTTTACTAGTCGATAACACGTGATGCCTAACTGCCAATTCTTGGTATATATATGCATATCATTAATACTAAGTTATCTGATACATAAAATGAATCTACTCAATTCACCTTGCTTTAAGGTAGGTCTCAATATGCCCCAAAACGCATAATCCTATCTGTTGATAACTGGGGTTGGCAACTTTCGAGCCTGAAGTGGCCTCTTAGCTGACTGACAGATTGTGCAGTAGTAAATGGATAAACTGTCCATGCCTTAGATGCAATAGTAGAATTTTGTAATATATCGATGTCACGTTTGCTTCGCAATGCAGTCACTGATAAATGTTTCACTAGTATTATCTACAGCTTGCATAATCGTACCCAAATTAGAACCGTTAACCGTGAACCAAAGTTCCCACATAGCTTATACATGGTGCAAGGTTGACGGGGTTGACTAGGTCTAATTGACAATTACAGACCTTATAAGCAAATCTAAAGCAAACTAACTTAACATAGCGGTCCAGCTACTATCCAAACAAACAAGATGGGAAACTAAATGCAAACAACATAAAATATGTCTTACAAGTTCAAGTTAGTAGTTGATACAGCAATGTCACCTTTCAATACACTTGTAGAATCAATTAAGCATTACATGAACCAAATCAATTAAATGTCACATATTTGTAAAAAAACAGTGCTTAATATTTTATTTACAACTCACGAAGCCGGCGCCGTATCGTACGCGTGTCTTCATGCATTGGAGTTCATCGAGTACCTTAAACATAAGCGTGATGTACCACCGGAGAATGATATATGATGTTTATGATTTTGTTGCTAATCCTCCGTAGTGGAAGTAAATGAATTTTATCACGAAGGTCATTGTAAAAGTTGTCGTTTTTAAAGTATGTAGTGATGTAATATTGAATATCCATACATTGCTGGCTGTAACCAGTGTAAACACATTAGCATGTCTTTTATTTAGCTACAGATGAAAAATGCAACTGTTGCAGCGTTGTATGCGGATAGATAGTGTAAGAATTAAATTACTTCATCTAATTATGATTTCATAATGTCGCTCCACCAGTCTGTTTTACTACGTTTATAATTTGACATAGTTAAGCTCAGCTCTCAGCATAAAAATTTCAATTACTTGAATATCAGCAGTCGTCGGCAGTAGTATCATACTACAGTGTACTCTTATTCAAACAATCTGCATGTCTTCAAACGATCAAATACATGAATCTATTAAATTTTCATTCTATTTGGCTACTTTTCTATTTTTTAAACTTTGTCAACAGTTTACGCTAATACCTCTCACATTCCTCAGTATTTACATCTTAGCGTAACTTTTTATTAGCTCAAATTTACCAAAACAAATTGTCAATGTATTAATATTATTTATGCTTTGTTTGACCTCCAGAAAACACTGGATATACCATACGGATATTTAACTATTGCGTGCGACGTGTAGTTAACATCCTCATAATTTTTACACATATGTATCGTATTTTGCAATAACTTCCTGCTCACAGTAGGTCCTACTACACAGCTTTGAAATTTAAAACTTTATGAATGAAATGATGGAGAAGTGATTTTAATAGTACTTGAACTAGTTTAGGAGTAGCATCAAATAAAATGTCTTTAATAGTAGTGTAAATAGATTGTTCATCGTAGTTTTACTATGCTCTGTAAATGAGATCGAAATCAACTGCATGTTGTGTGTTTAAGAGTTTAAAGCTGGCAATGGAATTGCGAATCTTCCCGCATTGAGTTAAATGGACCACTACTTCAGATGGCAAGCTGCTTTAGATCAATTTTCCATTCATTCATAAAATTATTTTGCATAATACATATTAATCTAGCGTAGTACTACTACGCTGCTTTGTTGCAATCTCCAGGATGTACAATAATGCGAAATTAAATTCATGAATTGAAAAACTGTCAAACTTATGTTTCTCCTTGACGAGCACAGGAAGCGGCACCAATTCCAATCAGCGCGACAGCGCAAATGCTAATTCGCATAATAAAATGTGATGGGACACATTTTCGCGATATTTCAACTATATTTCAGTATGACATGCAAAGTTTAAATTAAAAAAGACGAGGAAGTACATGGAAAAGTAACTCTCGAGTGGATCTCGAGCAAACCAAAGATATTTATCGCTGTATTGTTTAACATAAATTTATTTCTCCTATGACGAAATTCCATCTACAAAAATCTTGGAATGCATTATGCTTTATCCGGTGATCATTTTGACGGACGTAGTTATGCGAATTTCCTTTTCGAAACTGCTGCCAGCTCTGCTGACGCCATGGGATGTGCCTAAGGAGCTGATTTAAATTTTTGAAAGACACCTTTCTTAGGCACTGAGATATGAAAGGGAAACATTTATAGTGTACCACGCAATGTAAAATCCGTTTCATTTTGCACCTCAATAGTAGATAAAAAGATATAATAGTATGTACTTTTTGCCTCAAATCCATCGTATCGCGAATATATATATGGGTATCGTACATTGGTATACGAATTTGAAAACAAGAAGTTTCACAGGTGTGGGCATCCGTGATTTTATGCTCCTCAGTTTCATATTAAAATGAGTCCCTCCCCTCTTACCCCTCAACTTCCTTCATCTGGTTCCTCCAACTCTAGTATAAAAGCGTGAGCTGGAGCTCAGAGAATCATCATTGTATCGATTGAAGCAGTGCAGTTAATAACTCTGCAATCTTCAAACGTTTACCTGGACAAAAGTCGCACACTTTTGCATT
Source organism: Orchesella cincta (assembly GCA_001718145.1). Lineage (NCBI taxonomy): Eukaryota > Metazoa > Arthropoda > Collembola > Entomobryomorpha > Orchesellidae > Orchesella > Orchesella cincta. The sequence continues at coordinate 8,947 of LJIJ01001139.1, forward strand.
ACCTTTCGTACACGCTTTTTCATAGCTGCACTTGTAGAAATAACCTGATATATTATACTTCACATTGTAATCAGTCAGATTTTTTGCAAGCTGCAACTTTTTTTTGAGATCACGCGTAACAAATTTAAACAAGTCGTCATTAATACATCATCAAAAGGAAAGTACGTCAACCAAACTAGCTCTGCACACTTATCTTTCTCACAGGGCACGACGATATAGTTCCAGTCAAGTTTCCACCACACTTAGCAGCACACGAACATACAAGTCAATTATACAGGCAACGAGCCAGCCGACTTTAGGGCAAGCAAACTATAAATTCAGAAGACTATTGGTTAGGTGTAAGTCATTTTTTGGATTCTCTTCCATATCGCATCAGCCACAATAATTTCATCTTGCCAAGCGTAAGAAGGAGAGAATAAAGAAGACTCAGTAAGTCAAGAATAAACACACAACACGACATCATTGCATATAAAACAGAGTGATACTCCAGTCTGAAGCACAGTCTCTCAGCTTCTCATCTGTGAGATACAGCCGTCTCATCAAGCCACAGTTACAGCAAAGAGAACCACACATACTTTTTCTGTCAAGTTAGGCTCTCTTCTTAATCATCATTAAATACCAAGATAAATATCAATATTTCAACGTTCAGCTACCTTTAACTCAACAGCAAGCGTTGTTCAACAATTAGAAAAGTTTCAATTTCAAGCTATATTGAAAAAAACATTAATCTATTCAAAATGGCAAAAGTTACAAAAAGTCAGCAGCAGCAAAGAAGCCTGCTCAACACGTTGTCTCTCGTTGTAGCGATAGCAGGAGTAATCGTATTATCAAGTTTTGGAGAAGCATCTCCTAGTAATTCAAGGCTTAAAAAGAGTGTAAATAGTGGATCAAGGACACTTAGAAGTACAAGTACTCACAACTCAATGGACAAAAGCGGAGACTATAACGCGACATTCGACGCAAACGAAGGGAAACTGTGTTCCGTTGCGGGGAATGACCGGCCGGCCTGCAGAAAAGCGGGTCTTGACATGAAAAAGCTGAGCCTGGAACTCATTAAGAAGGATATTCTCAAGAAATTGCGTTTGGATGAGAACAAACTACCAAACGTCAATGCATCAAACTTCGTCATTCCTCCAAGCTATTTGACCGACATTGTTGATATGCAAAGTGACTCCCCATCACGAGACGATACTTACGATGATGAGCACGCTACAACTGAGAAAATCATCGCATTCTCTAAGCCAGGTTAGTTATTTTCTTTTATTGACGCATGTACGCTTGTTTTAAACACCAATCTTCTCAATTTTCCTGTTCAGTTTTCACATGGCAAAATTTCACGCAAGTGGTTTTTGCGTACACTGTCTTCTCTTCAGTTTTTATGGGCCGTTATAAACCATAGTCAGTAATTACGTTAAATAGCATAAGCAAGTTTAAGAAAAAGCTCCAAGTTCCAAGAAAAGTAGTACCTTGTGAACTGCTAATTGGAGGTTGGGCATGAACTATGTATACAAAATGCAGAATACACCTTTCTCTAAAATCACGTCATCATCATATCATCACAAACCATCGGCGTCAGTCAGTCAGTGTGTAAATCAAGTAGAACTGGTAGGAAACAAAGGATTCTCTTGCATTTGATTGTTTAGCTCAAAACAAGTCAGATTAAAGAAAACAGGATTGGTGTGAAATAGGAGGATATATAGGGACAAACATGCATACATGGCTAAAGTCTCTGGTGCAATTTGCAATTGCATAAAAACAAGTTAGGATGCAGCTGCAAGTCGTGTAATCCACCTGACATCTGAATCAAACAAAGCCAGTTTCAGAAAGTGCTAAATGTAGACGAAAACATGTAGCAGTTGTGCATGGACATTTGTAGGGGATTCGAAGGAAATGATCAAAGTTTGTTTTCTAACTGATGCATGAATATTATGAGTTATTCTCAACGTCTTTCCTAACTGCTGGTTGTCGGTCATTGTCAATAAGTAGTAATCAGGGTGCATCATATAATGAGGGTTAGTTACCTTTTTGTGTTTCGGCAACCATATACCATCATCACTGCAGTTTACACGGTTCGAAAACGTGTTTTTGCACAATGTAAAAATGGCAAAGTATGAAATTGTTCACATGATATCATACTGTTTATGGGAACAGACAATGCAATTTTGAAGTAAAAATTGTGAGCATGAAATGCAAACTAAATCTTGATACAGCCAAATGAGCGATACATGTTATATAGCTTGGATATAGCCGATAGCAAGACAAAGTCAACGTGAAATTATCTCAATGGGGAATCATACAGCCGGGATCTAATCCAATAATATTGTGCCCATCCTCACACATCACATTGCGAATCTTCGAGCAACAGTACTATGGGCTGAATCAACCCATGCAAAATAGTCACGAACAAAGTTTATAGGCAAGGAAAAAACGAAGATGAAAGGTCATAGCATTAGGCATCATGTAGCAACAGTTTCGTCCATCTGAGTAGTGCAAAGTTGATTTCACGCAACAAAATGAAATCCAGTGGGAAATGAGACTAAGCACAGGGTATGCATTTTAACTGACAAGACAAGTCCCAGACTGAAAATTCAATGGCCATGCCTGCTGGCCGGCCCTGAGTCGTGATTTAGCAAATTAGGATCGTTTACATTTTACGCTAAACTAAGGGTAAGGAGAGCAATACTTATTGCACTCTAGATGTCTGTTTAGCTTGTCATGTCTTCACATAATTAGTATGCATTTTAGCAAAAGAGATGGCAAGATAGTTCTATATTTCTTAGAGCAAAATAAAAGCAACTCATAGCTTTAGCTAGTATCTATTTTTTTTAGCTAGGCCAAAGCCCTTGATTATTATATTTAAGCCAATTATCACTGTACCGACGGCATAAAGTTTGGGAAAGCAGACCAGATTGTCTGGTTTTAGTCACTGAAGAGGAGGCTGAGAAAAAAAAGTTCCATATAATGCAGAGCATGACGAAATGCCCATAACCTCACTCAGTTTTTATTTCGAGCTACATTCGATAACTGTGTAGACTTGTAAGAAAAATAACGACTTCGCTTACACTCTCGTCTACACCCTGCTACATGTAGGATTGCATGAGGTTATGAAAATGATGATGAGGGAAGTTGAAGGATTGTCGGCACATGCCCACCTTCACCTGAAGACTTTAAAGATAGAGGGATGTGTCAGCATAAAGGATTATCAGTTTTAACAAAATCACAAATAGAAAATAATAAAAGCGCTTAACGCTTAAAATAGAAATGTGTGCATCATCATCATCATCAAACCCATTATATATATTAGTCATGAGTCCAACACATGAACGCACACGCAGACAATAAGTAGTGTCATCATTAGTATCATTTTGAATGTTTTGAAGTCATTTTCTCTCGATTAATTGTTAGCTTTCTGGATGACATGCCAATATTGACTTTTTTACGAGGGGATGTTATGTTTACACAAGTTGGTGGATGGGCACATACCTCTACTCAAGATTGGTGTATACCATGGTTCATAGCAATACTGTGAATAGATGAAACAGTACAAAAAATATGATAACTTTTTGTCACGATTTTTGACCTGACATCAAGAAGATTTGGGTACAACCAGCAGCCAGAGTAGGAGAAGCAGGCCCGTGGCAACTATTATCTTGTACGATACTATAATGTTTCAGTTTCAAGTGCAAGGTATCTATACATCAGGTTCATTTGCCACGGTGTCCAGTCCAGTCTAGTTATCATTTAGTAAACATATCAATCCATTTTAAAATCTTGAAGTATGTATGCCATTAGCAAATCATCGCCCTGAAAAGGAAAAGTTGAAAGCATATAAGGAAATCTCAGGATGCTCACTCATCATTAATTTTTTTAATCGGCTACTTCGCCAGGCTCCTTTTTGTGATGCACACTGACTGACTGATGTCATATGTGCAGTTCAGCAACTTCATTTGTCCTTGCTTTTCTTCTCTTCTAGACTAGACAAAAAATTACACTACTCATATTTGAAGAATGTGTAACATAGGTATATGATTGCAACATAATAGACTGTTTATCATTTAACTTCGTCTTCATTCACATCACATCAGTCTTTATTGAGATGTTTATCGTTATCATACAATACGAATTGGCAGTGAGTCTATTTTCAACGAGTTCACTGAGTCGAAAGCTGACTATGAATTTTTATAACACAGATATTATTATCATCATCATCTCATTGAGTACTTATAAAAATTTAGATGCATTACAGGGACTACCGCATATAAGCATTTGTTCAAAATTCATCCTGTAATGGTTCATTCATTTGGTGCATGAATTTTGATTTTATTGCATGACACACAGAGACTCGGTGTAAGATGTCAGTTAAATTCAGTTGTTCCCACACTTGAAGCCATAATAATAATTTATTAAATGTGATGTTTCTGTGATGCAGGAATTGCTGTTATGAAATACGAGACTATCCATCCATATGCATGCATGAAATATATTTTTATAACTCAGTATAATAGACACCATTCAAAATTGTGATAAAAATAGATGCTTGAATTGGACTCATTCTAATATAGAGCAGTCACTAATTGCAAAACCAAAGTCTGAATTCAAGATAAATTTAAAGAAAATCATCACAAGTGAACGACGTACTCAGCAGTACGCCGGCGTCAGGGCGAACTTGCTTTCAGTTAAAGTTGCAGTTGAAGTGAGTTTTTGACGGTTGGTTAGCAAATACTACTCTTATAAATTGAAACGATCCCATTTATTACTATAAATCCATCGTGTAATCAGTCACTCACACGGCACGATTCATTGCGATACTACTTTTTAATCAAGGAACAACATAAAACATGCTCGTCAAAAGTGCCAGGCCAAAGCCATGTTGTACTATAAGCATGCTCGTGAATATATATGGATGATAAGAGATTGTCTGCAATATTATTTTCCGCGGTATTGGACCAGCGTGTAGGAGTAAATTGGCATAAAGTATATAAACTATGAATGCCACAAAGAACAAAAAAATATTATTATATGATTTGCTATCATTCCTTCAGGGTTCAGGCAAATGTAACATGATTGTCATAATCTAATTGTATAGGTCACTGGCAATGAACAGCAATACGTACGTGTTTCGTCACTAACAGTCAAAATTTTGCTGTCAATTTTGCAAAAATATTAAGTTTATGAGCACAGGTAGCAACTGCCGTTATAATAGCTGCAATTAGTGAACCAGCAGTTGGTCTAGGTCATTTTAAGGCTCTTAAAGCAGTCTAGACAGCTGAATTGGATAAGTGGAGAGTTATACCCTTCATTTTTAGCCAAAGTGGGCGGTGTATACGTAGCCAGCAGCATGATTCAGAATAATATGTTACCACGAAGAACATAATAATAATCAGCACACATTCATCGTGTATTACCTATAGTTTTACTTACAATTGCTAGACTTAATGCACTTTTGTGTATCCAAACAAAGTTGAGAGAATTGAATGATTGACATTTATTTATAGGCAGGCACGACAGACTACAACGAATCTATTTTGTAGCTGTAAAAAACATAATTTACACAAAACATTGTTAGCTTGAGAAACTAATACAAGAAAAAGACATTACAGTACACTTCTACCGCGCATCGACTGGTAGAGCCAGTTCGCCTAATGATGACCTTTGCCTTTGTTTTGAGTTTCTCATACAAACTTGCTCGATATGGAATGGAAAATTGTAGATTAGAAATGCAGCGATACCATAAAATAAGCTGGAATAAATCATCCAAATACATTCACAAAGCATGCATGGTCCGACTGTCGAATGAAGCTCCTCAGCAACATTCACAATTTACACTATAGTTTTGTATTTTAAACTCGTTGTGTTGAGAAGAGTGCGAAGAACTTAACGAACATGACTTGTAGATATTTCATGCCTACATTAATTGATACAGGTTATGCCCACAGAGGAAATGGCAACTGTTACAAATGCATAATGAAACGATCTTTCAAGACTAACAACAATATTTTCCCCTGAATGCATAAAGGATTCCATTAGAGTTACAGTGTAGACGAGCTGATAATTACACTTATTCAAACGTTCAATCATGACATTGGCAGATGTCAAAGTCAACCGGGGTGCAAAACCCTGACCGCAAGCTCATACGAGCATAGTTGTAGGGATTCATTTGGAAATATTGAACCCTAGTATGTAGGCAACTATGACTTATCATCTTGGCAGCAAATTTATTCTCAGTAGATGCAATCATAACATCGCATCGCGTGTAGGTATTTACTACTGAGCAATGACAATGAGTTCAATAACTTCAACCTGAACAGCTCATGAACACTTTTTGTTGAACTTCAATGTTGGAATTTGGGGCAACATAATACTTGATATTTAAGATAGCTTCATGGTGAATGAAACTGAACAGAGGAGATTATTGAAATGCCAAAGCATTAATTTAATGCTTTCCTGATGACTCTTTGCTTTAGTTTCAATTCTCAAATTTTCTTGACTTGCAGATCAAATTGTAATCGGGAAGCAGAGCAAGAACGTCCATCATTTTACATTCTCAGAGAAAATGTCCAACATGAAAATCGAATCTGCAACTTTATATATATACGTGAGAAACACACACCATCATGGGCCAGCCGATAAGAAAAATTCAAACTTTAGTATCAGGATCAGGGAGCTTATTCAAAAGAAAGGAGAGTCGCCAGTCTCAGTTGACATTTATGGGTAAGTGAACCATGCTCAACTGCTTTTCAGTACAGTAATAAAATTCAGCTGCAGTGCAGTTTCAGCTGATAACAACTTGATCATATCAATCAGCAGAAAGGTAATGTTGCGTTAAATTTTTGTCTACAGACTGTTCAAGCCTGCAGGAGCCACAAGTTCCTTGTCACATGGGCGCCACAATCGATCTAGATGGGTTCAGATTGACATCAGGGCTGCCCTTTCCAAGTGGGTCTCTGCATCAACCTCATCAAGAAAGATTACATTGGTCATAGAAGCTGTTGACAACTCTGGAAATCCTAGCAAAGAGGTCACAGTTGTCAATACATCTGAATCTGACGGACACTCATCTTCATCTAACGCCGATGTCAATGCTGTAAGTTCAACCCACCTTCTATTCATCATTTTACACTTTTTGCCATGAGCAATAATCTATATTGTGGTGTCACTATCATCACTTTGATTGCGCCCATAATATTCTCACTTTCTAGAACTGTTATTTATGGGTATTTCCCCTCTTTTTCTTTTCTTCACAGCAGTACCCCTTCATCGAAGTTCACGTTAGTGAAAGTGGACGCATTCGCGCACCCAGAAACATTGGCATGACTTGTGATGAAAACTCTCAAGAAACCCGATGCTGCAAGTACCCATTGACCGTCGACTTTGAAGAGTTTGGATGGGACTGGATCATTGCACCAAAGCAGTACTATGCTAACTATTGTTCTGGTGAATGCCCTTTTGCTTTCCTCCAAAAGTACCCTCATAATCACATTGTACAACAAGCTGTCCCATCCGGCGTTGGTGGCCCTTGCTGCGCGGCTAGAAAAATGTCCTCCATTTCAATGTTGTATTTTGATGGAGACTCCAACATCGTCTACTCTGTCCTTCCAGGAATGGTTGTGGAGAAGTGCGGCTGTTCATAATAACTTACATAAACTTAAGTTTTTTTATTAAAATATTTTAACTAGTTTTCTAATCATAGACTCATCATACACACGATAAGTAATATATATTTTTTCAAACTGATCTTTTATACCCCAAACCGTACCGGAACCCTCTGATAGTTTTAATTTTAGTTGCATCATTGCATTGAATGGTCTCGATGTTTTCTACTAACTTTACCGAACGCGTATATAAGTATATTATAATATCCTATATTAACATTTCTGAACTTTTTCAGTAGGTTAAGTAGTGATCCATCGGTAATACGTTGTGGAGATTCTAGTTAGTTTTCAATGTGGTGTCGTAAGTAGGCTTTTTTTATATTCAGAATTCATCCAATCCCTCATTTCTTTGGCCCAAAGTACAAAAAGTTCTCAGCTACAACAGTTGTACATGGAAAATCTCATATTACTCCGAGCAGATTTTTTTTACTAATATACAACTGCCATGAATGAACTGGGAATGAATGAATATCATATAAAGCTTCATATTTCAGTAGTAGCCATTCCAATTTAGGTAGTTTTGTTTTGCAATTTGGAATCTGTAAACTAGATGGTCTCTTCTTTCCAGTTTTACAGTAGCTTAGATTAGATTAGTTTGTAGGACCTAAAAATGTTCAGAATTTGCAATTAGTTGAAAGCTACCGTTGCGGAATGTAGTTTAAAAAACATGTCATATAGTCATGAATGATGAACCTTATTTTTTGTATAGTACTACACGCTTTATGTAAGATAAAATCAATTAAGAAAATAACTGCGATACGAATGCCGATAATGTTATAGTAGATGTGTATTTACGAGCTGTACATTTGTGCATATGTTTTAGGCAGACATTCTCATTGTTACATTTTTGAAATTCTGAGTTCAAGTCTGGTCTATGAGTGAAAAAAGTTTGAATGTTAAACAGTTAAGATTATTTTAATAGCTTAGTTTTTTTTTTTGCTGGAGAACTAATACTATTTTAATGGTAGGTAATATTGTTATCAAATATTATATCTTTATAAGTGTATAGCAAAAACTACGTGATTTTTGTACACGTATATTACGTGTTAAATGTACGAGTCTTTCAGACTTCTTTTTTTATGGGAATGCACCACATGACTGATTCTTTGTAGAAAGTGATTAACAGAAAGTTTTTTTCCGGGTGTTGGAAAGAGAAGCGAAATAATGATGATGAAGCGTCGCAATGTGTGATCTTTAAGTTGGATAGCGGTATCAACTTCAGTGGCCGTTAGGGAATGAAAAGGGAATGCGCAATGTATTTTTATTGCATTTCTCAGAATTTAGTCAAACCACGAACCGATTTACAAACTGTAAAAAAATAATGTTTCACAAGATTAATAAAAAGTTACATGCAGTTAGCATCTGATGATATAAAGATTGGATTTAGAGAGTACTATTTTTGCTTATAAATAATATGAGCATAGCATAGAAATAAACACATCGTGTGCATATACACAAGTAGTATTAGTAATGTACATGCTGTAATTTAGTTTATAACTGAATGACAAATGTAAATGGCAAAAAAATTGTTGGTAGGAACAAAAAGCTTTTGTATTTCTCGGTTTGGTTATGCTTTCTTTTGTTCAAGAAAACTATAGCTATTCGAGATAAAGGAACGGATATCTGTGAACACTCATTGTATTTTTGTATATATATACTTACCTTTAATTGTCTTTTTCTATCAAATGTCGAGTTTTATTTGTATTTTATGTTTAAGTCCACAAGTTCGTATGCTATCTCAAGTCAGCATACCTGCTTATGTCGATATGTCAGCCTTGAATAATGCTGGCAGGAAACCGTGATTTTATCAGATGGAATAAATGACAGTGTACTTCGTATTCAAGTATGCAACTAGTTAACTATATGTGTTTTATTTTATTTTATTTTATACGTTCTGTATAATATTTATAGATGCAATGAATTGTTAGTTGTAGTATTCTATATAATATCATTTTCTGCTTTCTTCGAAAGACATGAAAAGCGCGTAAGAAATTGACCTGAAACGACTTCATGTACATATTTATATTACTGTTGTTGCATACATCTATATTGTTGTGTTCTACAAAACAAAATCTGAATATAAAAAGTTAAATCTAAAATGAACCAAAGCAAATCCTTCTCATTTTCTCTTCTTTCATTTCGCATTTATGGCACCCTTTAAACACAAAATTCGTCATCTTCATCATAAACTTGTCTAAACCTAAACACATTATCATATAATCTTTGTTCTCAGCATGTCTAATCTAATCCAGTGTCGTCATCTATTTTTAGCATGATTCGCTGTTTCGTTTATATGCAAGACATGTACGAAGTGAGTTTGGGCATAATAGTAGCCGCTTCTCATCTAACTGTAATTACTTAAAAAATCAGAGCTTCCCAGTTTTGACTTGTTCGCTTCCCACCATTAAATTGACTTTGTTTGCATTGTCTCCGACAATAATTCTAAAATTGACCCTTACTTTCAGCAGGTCAACATTTTTGGCACAAAAGAGGGCATTAAGAATCCGGATATAAAGCTAAATCCTGGAGCCTGCTTTATAATTATCTGCCTGTTTAGTAATTAAGCACGAACGTTAGGTGCTGAGTATGAGCATGAGCATGAGGTTATGAAGCTACAGTAATTTTTTGACGATCAGCACGTATAATCCTTTGAAGTCCTGTTGCAGACGAAAGTTTCTTCAACTTGAAAGCCTTAAAAATTCGATTAAATGATGCAAATTAGTTCACTTTGAATATCTAACGGTTTGTTTGTTTATAAGTTTTTATATTGTATCGCATTTAAATTGTAGAATTGAGTATATACTTACCAGTTTTAGTAAATGTGTGTGCATGAGTAATTTTCAAATCTCAAAACGACAGTTTTATGACTCTCGTAATAATTTTGAAATACCTATTGAATTTTGAAATTATATATCTTAGTAAGATTCAGTTTGACTCAAATCTCAGGTTGTGGTTGCACACCAAAATTGTCAAGTTTATTGTGAGATTGGGCTATAATGCCTATTTACTTAAAAATACACATTAATATGAACTCACTGAATTAATAATTTAACAAGCTGTTGACAAATGACTAAAAACAAGACAAGCAAAAAATGTGAATGGAATCGATGGCTCATTAGTGATGTTGTAGTTTATTTAAGTATGGTAATAAAGCATATTTATTCTGCTCGTCGAAGTCATTTGAATAATTACATTTGTAGCACAGAACATATAAATACTTAGGTAATGACCTGTTGTTGGTTATGAAGACAATGTTAGATGCCTGGAATTACTATTTGAAGGGCATTTAGTGTTGCAGCAAATGGATTGCACAACTATTCATTTAATACTATCCGACATCCTGTTTTCTATCAGCTTAGAGTAGTGAGTACATGATGTTCAGCTTCACAATGTTTTAAATTAGATTTCTCATCATCATGTTTTCATTCATTATCTCATTTCTCAAGGATTTTATGGCTATTATGTTTCACTGACGTCTAGCTATTTGATGCCATAACTTTGTAATGGATCCTATATTTATCCTTTTAAGGCATTGCACTTGGCTGTAATTAGCTCTCTAGATACTGAAGTTTTGGATTTTTTAGTCTAAAGTTGAGTATAAAATGCAGAACTTAGGGTCATGTACTTAAACTCATTCATTATCTCCATGTTTTCATTTAGGTCCATCCTTTGGTGGGAACAAAAATGATACTGACTGCAGCGTCTGTGATCCAGCAAATAATATGTATAGCTTGTTTTTGTGCAATAATAATATGTTATGATAAATCATTCACAAGATCTAGATGAAGGCAGTTATTGTAGTAGTTTTGAGGAAAATGGGCGGTCATTTTTACAACTCACCTCTGCACGTCACAGTAAACTTTGAAGGACACGGAGGTACCTTATTATTGCGATGTTGATACCGTCTTGTCAGGAAGCAGGAAAAGGAAGTGTTCTACCTACAACTCCATTATCCCACATGCATTTTAAAAGAATAGGTGAAACTGGACTTTTCCTGGACGCTCTTGTTAGGTTAATAGGTTTTTATTGTTAAGTGAATTCAAAAGAAAGTGGAATAGCTCTAATTTTGGCACACACGTGGCTCATATTAAATGAAAGTGTGTGTTATGCAATCAAGTAGATCATGGCTGCAACTGCGGATATTAGTAAATTATATGATTTTGTATGCTAATAACTATTTAAGCTACAAGCTTTCTTATGAACATTATCATTCCAATTCCAGATGCAAAAAAAGCATTGTGAGAGAAACTGCACAAATGGAGTAAACAAAAGTGTTTTGATGGTTGTTGATCCGTTTGATGAAAATTTAGCAAAGGCGTAGTAAGACTGTGTGTAATGTATTTATTTTATCTTTCATCTACGTAAGTTGTTTTGACAGCGACCTTGATAACATCCGATTTACGAATTCCTTCGGAATGAAATACCTCCCTATCATTTCACAGAATCTACTCTCATGCATAATCAAAATCTCCCATTCAGAACATTGAATCGTTTACAGTTGGATTTTGACAGTCGTTCCTTGAATACATGATTATTCTAATGACAGCCGCAAGTATCAGCTACCATATCGACATACTGTTTCAGCACCACGTTATCATCATCATCATAATATAGTAAAGATATAGGTAATAATTTGGTAGGTACACAGCACGGTCTTCCAACGTCGGGGGCAAGCGATAGCTCATGAGCTATGCTTTGAAGGGTGGCATGATTGGTTGGACTTACTTCATGACTCAATGGGAAAATGCATGGCCCAACACAATAGTAAGCATTATATCCTTTAGGAGAAATGATCCATGATGACCAACCAATTGCTTCGAAACTGATGAACAAATCATGCTTGCTACAACTTGTGATATTTTTAGGGTGGTTTGCGGCGTCACTCGTGTCTCCATGCTCAGTTTGGTTCTTGGAACGTCGGCTCCGAAATCGGCTGACGGAATTCGGATGACGAATGGTGTCTTTGAAAAGTAATGAATGGTGAAATCTAGGATTCTCCAAGCCTGTAATTTGCAAAATAATAGGTCAATATTTAATGGTAGCACAACAATGACCAGCTTAATGAAGGACTGTTGTTTATATGAGAAAATTACTGGAATTAGGTAGGTTGGGAAGCGCAACTGCGTCATCCTCCTCCTCATAATCGTTCTGATTATTGTTTTCTCCTGATCTATTCACTTTTCCCCGTTCTTTCCGCCTTCGATTGTTAGGAGGTATTGGTTCCCTGTTTGACGTCATGCTCTTCAGCTTATCTCCTTCAGAGTCGTGATTGAATAAAACAAGGATGGGTTGTTTATTGCTTTTTTCCCCTTCCTTCGCATCGCTCCTTCTGGAGAAAGTTATGGGAACTCTGTCACCACCGAGGCTCGTGGCTGCCACAATGAATCCCATGTTTTGCTTTTCTCCTTTCATCCATTCGAGAACCGTCTAAATCCGAGAAAATTCATTCACAAAAGATTTGTTGATGTTGACATAACATACATATATATACAAGAAGACATCCTGTTTTGAAATGACAAGCACTTTTCTGGGGTAAAAATAGTAACCAATCCAAGAAAAAGTCGTCATGCTGAGAATAGTCACCATTTTTCATACTCTGCTACAACGATAAGACATGATGGAAATTGTGTGGGTGCTTTGTGTAATGGGATAAAAATTTATCCGAATTACGTGATCAAAGTTCTAGGTAGAACTACGTTGTACGTGTGATTTTTCATTTGCGATTGTGTTCGATTGAATACCTGAGTTACGTTGAAAACTTCCCATCCTGACCCCAAAGCGGGAACATAGTGCACTCCAAGAAGTTTATGAAGATCTGGTATCGCAAGATTTCTGGTGTCCACAACTTGATACAAACTGAGAATGTAAAATGGAGTCAAGTACAACGACGGGTGCAACCTGTCATGAGGTGTGGGATTTCGATACAAATGCAGCTCTGCTTCAACAACTCTCTCACTTTCTTTGAGCTTCACATTTGCGCTCAAATTAAAGTAGAAAAAATCATATTTACTACTGTCGCGCTCCATGAAAGAGCGAATTACGTGGGCACCGTACGGATTCTTAGCTCGTGTAACTCCATATGTATCAGTTATCGTGTTGTATAAATCTATCATAAATTCTGGTGCCGGGCCGAATTGATCTGTAGTGCGCATCAGAACTGTGTCGTTTGGAATACCAAATATCTGCAAATAGATATTATGTTGATGTCATCTTATATCCGGTTAATGCATAGCTCAAAGTTATATTAAAGTATCAGCCCTCCAATGTTGGTATTATAAGCAAATGCAGAATGCAATGTGTGCAGTAGTGTCGACGAGATTTAAATTATAAATCAAAATACCTGCATTAGACTCCTCACAGCCCTATGTTTTACCAGCTCAGCCTTCTCATCATTTTTGGTCTCATTTTGCTCAGGTATTGATTGTGGAATTGATGGTAACACGATATCCAACACTGAAGGGGTTGGGTTTTGCCCCTGTAGATTAGACTCGCTAGTTCCGGTAATCACTTGAGATTGATTCCTTGTCACGGAAATCTCCTCACTTGGCTCAACAGTGGAACTTAAGGAGTCAATAATTATTGAAGGAGTGGTTGGTGTAGAGTTTAACTCACTGTTGACTCCATAATTATTGCTTACAACAATGAAAATGAAACATGCTGTAATAATACAACGAGGGTAACGATTCGCACACATTTTGAATGCAAATTTGATCCTTATTTTTGTAAAACTAGATTGTACTTTTGGGGTATAATCGTATACATTTGAGACTATTACTTAACCGTCTCGTGCCAAGTCTTTGTCTTTTTTCTTCAGCAATCGGTTGGAACGTTGACGCCAAGATATGTATGCTCTTCGGTTGGAAGATGAAATGCAATTGACACAAGGTGCTAATAGGGCAGTTGATTTTAAAATGGAACACCCACTCTGCATTTTCTCTTTGCAAAATAATCCATTTACTATGCCATACCATGAGTCACACCAAAACAGCCAAAAATATTAAGTATACAGTATCAAAGTATCAAAGGCTTTAGTTCTGGTCTATATGAATGTGTGTGTCCTGTACTTGACGCTAAATGGTGTTGGTGTTGAAACCCTATAAATCTTTCGACAAGCAGTTGGCGCCATGATAATTATGACCCTGTGGCCGATTCCAAAAGGCTCAAGATACTTTGAAGCAGTGGTGGTAAGTGGAGATGCAAATGATGCTCATCATCGGTGTAACAAACAAAGTGAATGATAAATAGAACGTATAAAACGGCTAGTTTAGACCAGAAATGCGATATATTGCTTATGGCATTTGGCTTGACATAAAATCTCATAATAATACTACTTTGGCAATAGGCCCACCAAAAGTCCTAGAAGCGAATCGGTCTCATATCATATATAATTCTTAAAACGCAGAAAATTAGATGCAACAGAATCTTATGAAATCATGATGATGATGATGATATGGTGCTGGTGTGAAAAGATGTGTAGGAATATGTCATGTCGCACTCTGTTATTTGCAAAAATAAGAACACGTTTTAGCCATTTCAGCTGCTGAGAGCTGGTGGCTACGTATACGGTTACGAGTTCCTCCTGTTGATAATCCTCCAAAGAGTTATCTATCGTCGCCATCGCCGGTGCTTCGATTCAACAAGTGTCATTTGTACGAAAAATGAGCAAAAGGTGCATTGTTCACCTGACATCAGCGGCAGACGTCAGACATTCATGTGCATATCAAAACCCTGACCGACCACCATCACAGAATAATATTGTCATTGCCTCCCAAATGAAACTTTCCATGTGTCTCTTCATTTTAGATATATGTACATCGTAGTAAACATTTTTGCATATGCAAAATAATGGGAAAAACAAGCATTACGCGACCAAAGCATGCATTGAAATTTTAGGTCCGGGTAGTAATTTATTTCCCTTCCATTAGCATTAACACAATAGAAAGAGAGACCTTGATCCAAGGTCTGATCATTATTATGTACTACAAGTTTTCTTGAATAGTTTTGGTTTTCCCTAATTAAACTCTTCAAACTCACAAGGAAGAGAATTTTATTGTTTGAATTTATTTTACGTAAGCAACTGCACCTACTGCATTACATTAATTCTCTTACTTTTATTCACCTACCACGAGTCAAGTGCTCAGCGACAACCACAGCCCGTTACAGAAACAACTGTATGCCTTTTCCCATATTTATCCATGTAGGAATGTGACACGAATTTTGTCGCCGTACATTTACTCCTTCCTCCAGTTAATGCGGACAAGCACGTTCCATTATTGGTAGTAGACCTTGAGTTATTAAAATAATTTCACAGTAAAATATATGTTTGTTGAACCATCTCCGTCGGGGAAAGAACATCCGCAGTTGAAAGGAAATAAAATATAAAAATAAGCTGGTAAAAAGTAGGTGATTCCAAAAATGAATTCTTACCAAACGAGACATTTTGAGGCCAATGGAATATCGGAGCAGCTCCCACTGCACCTCCCAATGTCAATCACCTTGAGATAGAAAATATTTTTAGTAAGCAAGTATTACACACACCGTCTACAAAGTGCCAAGCTTCCCTATGTATACCCAGTATCCTAGAATTACGCTCTTGTCATGTGACTTCCAGATCAGAAAAATAGATCATGTCATCTTATCACATGATCCTGAAAGGATGCGGAGGAGCTAGTTAATGTTACCTTTGTTAATGGTTCCGTTGCTGATCCATTCATTGTTCTCAGAATGCCATTTATACTGCTATTTGTAACAGTCCGGATGACAGTACCATTAACATCATTTGTTAATGTGGCTTCAAATACGTGGGTGTAGTCATAGATCTTGAGGAACTGTCTCACACGAAAACAATTTCCTACACATTGACATTCATCTATGACGTTTAGACACTGAGCGCCATTAGGCCCCTCCACGGAAATGGTCCGATTCCTCACTGGTCGACATGAAAGACAATGTTCGACCGAGTCATCATCACAAGATCCAAGACATCTTCCAACATCAAGTTGTCTCTCGTAAGGACTATCAACATTGATCTTGACCATGGACGAAATTCTTTGACAACCTTCTTGGGGCAACGTGACACACTCGCATGATTCAATGACGTCAAAATCTTTTACGATTCCTGAAAGGTCGTAATAAATCTCCCGTTTTACTGAAGCAGGTAAACAAGCAGACTGTAAACAGGAAGGGGTTATTCTGTGGGCATTTTCGTCGTAATTGGGATGCTGGTAGTGATTACTGGAACCATTCTCAACTTCCCCGGATGCAACGGAATCTGATCTCAAGGATGCTTTGGTTTGGAGGCTTAAGAAAATCTGTAAAGTATCATGTCATAATTTTCAAAATTAAAAAAAAATTCATGTTTCAAAAAGGTACATTTAAACATTGAAATTCAGCAGGATACGCATGATGTGTCAAGCCGGATCTTGTAATTTCTCGTATTTTTTTAATTGGATCTTTTATTTACATCTTTGTGGGATACAAAGATTTATGCGACTAAAAAATAAATGTTATAAATCGCACAATGCGACACTAATAAGGGATCAAATGAATCTTCACTAGATTTCCTGCTGTAGTAAAACAAAGTTGTAATATGCTAATGAATTGCAAATTCGTGCGCATGATTAATCTATGATGACAGAATGACAATCATGCATGTAAGCATGTATAAAATCTGTGTACGTCGCATGTTATACTGATGTCAGAACACGACGAGGGTCATTCTTGCTTTTTACCATCAAATCGTCATGTATTCATACATATTACATAATGCATAATATGTATGTTCTTGAACCATATAAAATGAAACCCACTTGTGGTTGTGAGTGTAATAATCCAAAATTTTCGGACTGGGGAATTCTGAAACCAAATTTACGAATAAAACAAGCCATTCGAAAGCAATCTTGATTATTGTCATCCTTGTTTGTGAAATGTAGACATAATACAAATTGCTTATCACATTTTGGGAATCCCCACCAATTCAACCAAAATGAATCCGGAATTTAACAGCTCGTTGATATATGAGAATGAGGTTTTGCATAGAAAATGCGAATTTATACAGCCTGAGTGTGTAGGCATGTAACACCATGCTGGGAGTTATATACGGTCTTTTATAAAAGTTGGTGTAAAATATTACACTTTTACAAATAATTAATACGTTTATATACTCGGTTTGTCAACATGATTTATCTAATCATTATATCAAACACTCAATCTTAGCGCTATTAGCCGTACAATATATAGTTTATTGCCAAAGATGGCAACTATCTCATTTCCCACGATCAATGCAATGTATGTATGAATACTTTTCAAAATTGTTTACGAAGAAAGCTCAACCACCTTTTTCTTGAAGTTGATTTACACTTTCATCCAGGATAAACCCCTACGCAAACTAAAACAATTAAAATGAACAATTTTTTTTGAGCCGGATCTTGCCAAATCCAAGTTTTAGATACACAGCCGTTCATAATCAGGCTGATTAAAATTCTCGACTGCCTTATATGTATATGCCTGCCGTAAACATTGATTACAGCTACTAAAAAGAGATACAGTCCAATACAAAAACAACGCAGCCAGTGAAAGAATTGCTTTCATTTACAGCTGCCAGCAATATCTTTGGTCTGGGGAATGCCAAAAACATTTTAACCTCCCATAACACATAAAAATGCTTCATAAACTTACGCCACGGTAATTTGTACACTATTTTATGCTGATATACAGTACGATGCCCTGTGTCATGTCACCCCCAATAATCATTTAAAAATTAGGAAATCATTGGTTTACCTGAATCGGGTCCATATCCGGGTGTCTTCTAAGATACTTATCAAACTCGTCTCGCTTCAGTGGTTTGACAATGGGAATCACACATTTTTGTCGACATTGTCCTACATCAATTCTCACCTCACCCTCACTGATACCTTAAATAGTTACGCAAATACCAAAAATTAATATGAGCTATAGCTTATGCCTATAACCAAGCATAAGTCAGTTAATGTATAAATGAGAGTCCATAATTGACCCACCATATCCAACTGTGATGTATTTGGATTCTCGCTGACAACACTGATTTACAATTTCTCCAGAACTCTCTCCGGATTCCAATGTTTTAAAACTGAGCTCTATTGAATTAATATGACCAACAAAGATTACAAAGAGCTTAGAGGTGAGCACTTATAAATGACACTTTTGCTATCATGCTTACCAGGGGATAGCTCGGTTGGATAAGCGCAGGAACATTTAAGGATACCAACCAATAACAGAATGGATGATATAATACTGCAGAACTTAAATATGAACGGTGTACTTTTGACGAATTGCATTTTGATAAATATTTTCTTTTGAAACTCACAGAAAATTCAATCTGGTTTACGGAAGTGATTGCTCGACGACCCGGTCGTATGAATTGATTGTTAGATTTTCGAATTACATGCTTATATAGAAAAAGGGATTGTTGCGATTTATACAGTCATCAATGGATGAGCATGAAGATATGCAAAAACATCTATATCTATCTAGTTCATTTGAATTCAATCATACAGTTTGGTCCAGCCTTTATATCATGAGAGCTTGTCAACACAATATGTGCTCATTGGTTCAATGAAGTCACCGGCATTGCAAAAAGTCGTTAAGCCCTATAAACTATCATTCTGATTGTCATCATAAAATAGTAAGCAGTATATTACTTGTGTAGTCGTAGCCTGTATATAATGGTTCTAGTAGTACCGTGCATTTTGCTACGTAACAACAGGTGCTGCTACTCACCACATGCATCGTCCGTCCCTCATTAATTACCTTCATTTTAATCCATTTGATTACTACCCAAAGGAATGTACAAGCTAGGCCACTCATTATCAGATTTTAGTAGTTATTCTCCGTGTACTTATCATCATCAAAACTCGGAGACTTTTATCTTGTTTTTTACCATTTCAGAAACCAGCAAGTATTACTTTTACTCCTTTAAACCTTCATTTTTTCTTGCTCATACGGAATAATGTATATTCTGTTTTAAAGATTTTCGTAGTTATTTGTGCGGTTGTCGACCTAATTCATGGCGAGTAGGTATTCAGATGTGAAAATGTCGTTTTTGTTGCCGTATCGTAAATGCAAATGACATTTCATAAATATCTTTGTGGAGTGATATCATCCTGAAGACAGGTGTTGTGGCCTAATGATAGCTAAGATTTGCAAGATATCAACTGCTGTTGAATAGCTCCATTAGTTAACTAGCATTAAAAAAGGTGTGTGTGGGTGTGTAGTGTAGGTAAATGATATGATTTCGATGAGCAACTGCTCTCTATTTTATTATGTTGATTGAATGAATGAACGAATAAGTAAAGTATGCTATCTGCTGTAGTGCAAAGATTGTGCAAAGATTTATGAGTTACATTTAAAATCACATTATAGAAGAGACACACCTCAGCACACTGGCGACAGGCAGTCTGCTCAAGTTACAATTTACAAACCCTTTCAAGAACAATTTCTTAGTAAGAGACTACTTCAACAAATGCAGATCCAAATACATATATTGTAAGGAGATTAAACGGTAGCTTCATTTAAAATGGGGAATGTCGTCATTCCTAATGACCTCTATGGGGGGCCTGTGCCAGTACGCACCCTCAATACACCATTGAGGCTGTAACATGAAATAAGTTGTAAAATCGTGATTGCTAATTTTATTGGTGACAACTTTTCTTTTTCGGCAGTACCACCAACATGTGGACAAATATATCACGAACAAACAGGAATCCCTGTTGTAAGTTTTATTTCTCCTGTGAGGTAGTTGACAGTTTTATTAAGAAGAAGTGGAACTGTTTGCATACATATTAATTACGTACTACATCAGGAATGAGGTATAGTGTGCAGATTCGCATGTAAATTTTTGGAGGTGAGGTCATTAATGGGAATTTTAATTTCACAGTAAAAATATTTTTATAGTTAAATTAGAATATAATCTTAAACAACTAGGAAAAGACTGATGAAAATGCTGTATATCATTTTTTCAGACCTCATTTGGATCATTTCTTAACATTGACAGTGGGAAAATGATGCCGAGTCATATTAGTTCCATCTAGAGCAAAGAAGACAGTACGACACAAGCAAATACATTTTCACCAACATGTCATTCTACATCACCGATAGAACACTCTGAAGGTCTCGGGAGTAAACACACGCGATCGTCAAAGGTTTTGGCGAAGAAATTGACTTCATGCAATGAAAATCATTCGTTTCAGATTTGTTAGGTTCCATATGTAGTATAATATCAAAACTACAAAAATTTCTGCACAATACTTTTAGAAGCATCATTCCTTCCAAATGACAAATCCGATGATTTTTAAAGCAATTTCATAGTGAATGAATTATGTTGTGCAAAGATGTGCATTATTAAAATCAATATTATATGGGGTAAAGTAAGATTACTTATTTACTTATAATCCAAGGTAATAACACCAAAGCAAGGTTGGTAGTAAATACTAATAATTAACACCAAATCCTTTCATTCAATATATATATTAGTCATGTATGTGTGTGCCAACAGGCAGATAAGCATAATAGAACAAAAAAATGCTAGGTTGTAGGCGAGCATGAATTTGGTGAAGTTTATGTCATTCTCCTATCAACTCTATTATCAAAGCAAATTCCAGGAATGGAATGTCATGCATATTTTAAGAACATAGCTGTGGTGTTGATAGATAAGTGTAGTAGCTGCAACTACTCTAATTTTACGATAGCAAACGAATGTACAAGAGTGACATGTGCTGGTGGTATCAGAATACCCCTATTCATTATATGTTTTAGTATCCACTTCCATTCTGTAAGTACTTGTACATCCCATCGACATCTAGTCATTCACTACAAAAGATGATATAGTAGATGATGATGTATGTTTTATATAATATTTTCACTAGATCTGAATTCAGGCTATAAGTGGTATATATATAGAACCATAACAAACGGTGACGCTGTAAATACGAGAAAAGACGATTGCGAGTAGAAATATCGATCGAAGTGTGCTCGGGAAACTTTTTGAGTCGTAAATTCTCCAGCAACAGTACCACGAGTGTATTTTCGACCACAAGGCTTCGATGAGCTCACAGGTTTTAGTTTTGAGCAACAAAAGGCACACTAACATCAAACTTTCCTCCTCCCTTCCCCTCTGAAATGAATACAGTTTGGTTCCTGTGCTTTTGAGAAAAACTGGATGACATGAAACTAGAGTTCCATGTATGAACCTACTCACATGCGATGATAGTTGGTTCATATATATACTTTCCAAGCTTTTCTTGGAGAGAGCAAAGTTCGTTGTGCTTTCCTTACTTCTGTAGGATACAAAATGACAGACAGCGTTCTAGGTGAAATCTCATGCTTTTTCATATTTACCCTTGTATTACGTGCTACCTTATATAACAAAGTAAGTGAAAAGTTTTGTCTATCCTACCCAGATTGCTGGGAAAAGCATAGATACGTGCTTTCTTCCAGTTAGTCACAGACTATCTGCTCTGGAGCTCGGTCAGGGTGCCATTAGGTTTTGTTTGTCTCCACTCTTCCTTTTATCCTGTTTAAGCCTTTTCAAAAACGTTCGCTCTCTATTCTTCTATTTGTAGATCATTCAATAATATTGGTTTCTCACATGAGTGTTGGCTACTTTTCGTTTGCTTAGTAAGTACATCATTTTACAACTTTTATTATATTAGCTGAACTTTTGCTGTTTTCCTTGCGCTCCCAACTGATATTCGTAACCCAAACTTGGAGGTTTTATTGTTTAGAGTTGATAAGTTGTCTCTCAAGGTGCTTCGTCATTTCTAATTGCTTGTAAATCAGTTTTTCTACTCGAGGATCGTCCAGGTACAGTAATGCATTTAATATTGATTTACCTGTAGAATATATTATGAAACAGGAAATGCTTCTATATAATAAATTCTAGCATGTCGTAATATAAACTTTCAAAAGTTTTCATTTTATTCGTTGACATTCATGAAAATTCATTGTAAAATTGTGTCCCAAAGCATGGATGCAAATGTCATAAGCACCAAACTGGGAATTGGACGTTTTTATGATAATGTTTTCAAGGGCCATTTCGTCCGCTTGTAGGAGTAAATAAATAATCTTGAGTAATGTCAGATAGCCACGTTCACGCATGCTCTTCTAGAACTTTGTTCCAACCTTCAGAATTAATTTTTCTTGAGCTGCGTTAGCCCATTAGGTTGGTTGGATTTTAAATTGGTTAATGGGAATAATGAGTACCGACTGTTTTCAACCAATTTGCATTGTTAAATTAAATTTCATGTTACATTCTTGATTCAATTAGTCATCCACAAAGCCATTTTACAGGTCATCTCATAGTTCTATTATGCAATAATCTGTCTCGTTGACATAAGTTGATTAATGTAAATCGAAAGTTGAAAGTAAGATACACTGTTACTGCTTAGTGCTCACATTCATTTCTACTGTAGCACATGGCATGAACACAAAGTAATTACTTCAGTCAGTCTCAACCAGTAACCGTTTTGATTCAAACTCAACAACTCTACTGCGTACTACTGATGTGGTGCGCTTTGATGTGGAAAAAGTTGCAAAAAGAGAATACATTATTACAGTGGTTGAGATCGATCAGATCAGAGTGTAACCACGATGATGTTTGCAGATAGTATCCCGTTGTTCTCACTTCTTTCATCCTGTGTAGACGAAGCATTAATGAGTTTATTATTCCATTTCAGGGAAGAATAACCAACCATGCCACCGCCACCACCTATTGAGAACGAGGCTCCGATGTCGGAACTAGAGGAGCTACAAATGAGAGCTACTAATACGACTGATGAGGTATCTTGCTTACTTATTATAACTGCAACATTGAGCTTAATGTAGCGAAAATGACAAAGCGGATGAATGACATAAATAATAACTGCATCATAATACCTTACTTGAGGCCTACGGCATGCCATAATTATAACCACAAATGAAAGACTTGTTCCGATAATACAATAAAGTATCCTTAAAAGTATAAATCAAAAACATTTAAAAAATTAACTAGCTGTGATTTAAACTTCTTGGTAGTATAAAACATTAAGTATATTCAATTTAATCGAAATGAAACAACAAACTTTGATGTGACAGCTTAAATAAATCTATATTCTCGGTTCTATGTGCGACTTTCTCAACCGCTGTTTGACTTGCAAAAAATTAATTTCCACATAACAATCGCCTGTGGAATAGCCCGCAGCTCGTCGATAATTGGCTTATCATAACAATAGATCTTGACAGCTTATGACAATGACGTCACTGTAATCTGCAACATATGGTTTTATAAGAAGGATAATGTTGCAAGTCTTTTCCGTTGGCCAGCCATCTCTAATTCGAATTGTAGATTGTAGCATCTATACTCATTGATGACTAGTGAAAGTATTTTTAGAGTGTCTTTTCGTGCTTGAGACTTCCATAAGCCATACTAAAATAATCTTTCTATATTGTGCATATATGCATATATGGATGCAATTCGTATTGATATTTGTAAGATACTTGTTGTTGTTGGAATGCTGTTAAATACAACACTAAATCCTCCACTTATGTTACATTTTCAGTCGCTGGAGAGCACTCGAAGAATGCTTGCTCTTTGTGAAGAGGTAAATGTTTTGCAACTAACCTTTTTTATCCTACTTTTCTACAAATAATGTCTAACGAGTCTAACATTTACATACACACGACCAAAGTTAACACAGAGTTTATTAATGCTTGATAATTAATAGAGCAAAGAAGCTGGAATAAGAACTTTGGTGGCTTTAGATGATCAAGGAGGTAAATCTCATTATTAGAGCCAGCTCATAAATTTTCTCCTTTTTTGTATCTCATTCATAAGTAAGTAAGCCGATTTTCTTATGATGTGTGTATCTGTGTATTAATAGAACAACTGGATCATATTGAGACAGGGATGATTCAGATCAATGAAGACATGAAAGAAGCTGAGAAAAATTTGCAAGGAATGGAAAAATGTTGCGGCTTGTGTGTGCTTCCGTGCAAAAAGTCAGCACTTCATATATCCACTACAATCTGCTTTGTGTTGATTTGATATCCTTTGCCTTTGCATGCAATCTGTTTGTCCAACATAACGGTAGCTTGAACCCAAATATCACGGTCTATGCTGATCGTTCTTTTAAATATATGTAGATCATCAGAGTTCAAAGAAGATGCTGGAACATGGAAAGGAAATGAGGATGGGAGAGTCTGTAACAGCCAGCCGACGAGAGTTTGTGATGACAGAAATGGAGTTCCCACGTATGGAGGCTACGTTGCAAAGTACGTCATTTATAAGCTTTCTGTGTGTTCATTCCGTTATTACAAACCACAAACAAGACATCCTACCCATACATCTGAACACTTCCGTTTTATAGCTGAATATCAGTAGGCGGGCAATGTAGTGCATATTATACATAATTTTACTTTTTGCGATCTCTCAATGAAAAGTTGAAAATGCTGGAACTCAATTTAAAAATAGTCTTTTATGAGCTACTTCTATAGTTCCTAATGCAATAGAATGAACTGCTGACATGAAGTAAGTTGTAGCCCTTAGCCTCACCTCATAAACATACCCAGTTGTTGTACCACCACCACCATCCACTTACTCAATTCACGGGTATCTCAAAAAGACTTCTGATTTCTCCCTTTTGCTTGACTACATCATTTCCGTTAGAAATAGTAGCATCCATTAGACCAAGTACTTTTGTATAGATGCAGTAAAGAAAATGTATGGAAACTGTTTTTCTTTTGAGTTGTTTATTACATAATGACGGATATGTGTTTACTTAACCACCAGTATCTAAGATCGCATCTGAAATGGGGCATAATGACAATGGGCAGTACGCAACGTTGTATTTTCCATATTGAACATACTTTTGTTCCATTAGATGTCATTTTTCCGATAAAAATAATGAAAGATGAATTTCGATGCCCTTTCTTAATAGAGTTGGTAGTATTGACATTATGATAGGCTCTTTTAAGTAAAAATGGGATGTTAAAAATAATAGTTTCCAAGTATTTGCATATTTTGCAAATATGTGCCGAAAGGTAGAAAACAGAATGGCTAATGTTTAAATTATTTGATATTTGTTTAAATAATTATGCCGCATACTGATAGTCTTGAATGTTTTTAAAATTAAAGGATAACGAACGATGCTAGAGAAGATGAAATGGAAAACAACATGGGTCAGGTATCTACAATGGTAGGCAATCTCAGAAATATGGCAATAGACATGGGAAGTGAGATCGAAAACCAAAATCGCCAATTGGATCGCATCAATATGAAGGTACGAATTTATATTTCTTTCGCAGAACCAGATTTACTTTCACTCATATAATTTGGCCACTCTCAACGTAAAATTATAGTTTGCCGATTTTAGAATATTATAGAAGTTTTTATATAATACTTTTAATGAAATATTTCCTACAATATTAAAATGACTTTAAACAGTCGATTAATATTAGAAATGTGTGTAAGGCATGTTGATAAATGCGTATAACATTCCCCCTTTTTAAACAATTTCTTAGGCGTCCTCCAACGAAGTTCGTATCAAGACAGCAAATGAGAGAGCTGGCAAGCTCCTCAAATAACTCATCGTCCTCCATTTTTCTTAAACTACAAATTTTACTCAACATCACAGCCATCAACGGTGCACCTACTATGATTTCAACTTTCTTCCTATTCGTATTTACAGCAGAAACAAGATGTGTCTTTACAACGAAACAGACGTGCTGGATATTTGAATTTATTAATCAATGTGGTGCTTACTTCCAAATTCCTTCGATTCCGTCATCTTTAGTTTATTGATTATCTAAAGAAAGCCAATAATGAAAACAGCGAAGTCAAATTAGGCGTTATCATATAACTTAACTTGCGGGAGGCTGATTCTGATTTCTAGTTACTAAAACATTACACTACTTCCAACTCCAATTAAGAACAACTGCTTGAAGAAACCAAATTCATATCTACTAACTTCATAGGTTCAAGTTTGATTGTAGCCTAGTCAAACCCGAATTCAAAGTCCCAGTTCTACTTTTCTGAGTAAAGCTTTTAATAATGCCAAAGATCGTTATATTCATAAAGTACTACTATGCTGATAGAGGGACCCAAAAAAATATCGAATCAAAACCCCTTCACCCTTTCATATAATAGTCTTACTCGGCTATATAGCTTTGATTAAATGAAACGAAAAGTAACAATGAGTTCTGAACCAACCTACAAAAACGTAACTGGAACAGGGCCCATCTAAAACCGTTTCGAGCTCTCGCCGTATTACCAAAATCTTCCGTGGACTCGAAATCAATTTCGGATTCGTTGTGATCGTACAGGATATATCTCGAAGTGTAGTGTAAAACAACTTTTTATTAGATGTAACAATATAACGTATGTACATATTATATATACCAATATTTAAAAAAGAACTATTTGCAAAAATAGGAAACCACCACGAGGTCGTTCATTGACCAACAAAATTTTTACGTAGAGGACCGTGAATACATATATCAGGAACTGTAGTTATATTTAGATAAAAACCAATTGGAAACAAATGTTACAAATTAAGTATCAGTATTTAAATCCCTTTGAATCAGATGTGGTCATTTAAAGGAACCTTAGGAGACTGGTAAAACTCTATGGATAAAAAAAGTATTTAATCGGGTGAAGAAATGAAAGTCGAGAACTTACATATATTGCATACAAATTCATACGTCGTAACTTTTGTAGTAACATCAACAATAATTAACTGGGCAAACCGAACCAAGGTTGACCATCCAAGAAGCTACATATACTAAGAACGAAAAAAATGTATCTTTCTTACAAAACAATATACAGCTTTATTTCATACATTGCACAGCAGCAGAGACTGCGACACATAATCAAACCAGAAACAATCATTGCACTCATTTTTTCTATAAAAAAGAGTGAATATCAAACGGAAAATCAAAATATATTCTTGAAAATATGGAACATGCCGATGACATACAAACACTTAAGAATATAAACGTTTACGAGAAATGGCTTTCATAAATTGACAAAACAGTGAGGAGAAATACATATTTCTAGCAGTTTACGGATAGGTTTTATGTTGATTTAAGCTAAGTATGGGTACTAGATAATATTTTGCTATAAAAAGTGATAGAAAAACGTATTTCTGGCTAACGAATTATATACTTACATGGTAGTCATGTTGGAATCAAATATATGCTGTTGGTAGTGCAAAAAAAACTTTGCCAACTGGTCACTGAAACTCAGAATAATAAGTTGACTCTTGTATAAAAACCACCGAGATATGGTGACACGGGATAGACATGTAGAATTTTTATGACAGAATAATATTTATCAATTACGTAGTCAGGATATTCGATTAATTCATTAGGCAGATATTGGATTCACTGCGTCGAAGGTTGAAGGTAATGTAATTAGCATTTTAGTACTTAAGTAAATATTGTACCAATAATGCTGTTAGTTCGGTACGACTTATGGAGATAGCTGGTAATAGAGATGACATATAATGTTTTTACTCATTAGTTATAACTTGACAAGTGTAATTAAATTTTTCGTATTACTCGATTAGTCAAAATGACACAATATACATATAATATAATAGTACGTGCTAATATATATATATTATGTTATATGTATGTGGAGTGGAATGTATGTGAAAGCATTTTGTATCTTCTTGTTTTCCTTTCTTTTTTGTTTTACTATTGACTATATAATTACCAATTATACTATTAAAACGATTAGAGTATGAGTATCACCGTAGCATAGTATGTGGAATTAGTAGCTTCATTACGTTGAAACATTAGTCGTAAACCAACTGGATGTCATAATAGGATCTCAACCACATAACTAAAAGGCTGTCACTAGTTGTTAATTTAATATTGATAGGACACGTGCACGCGAAATTCCAATATTTTCTCTCGTTTATTTTTTCACAGAATTTAAATTCTTTGCACATTCAGTCTGTATAGTATTTATATTTTATTATCATAATAATGTGTTTAATTAGTTGATGCGATATTCCATAATTCTAATTACGTCTGTGAAAAAATTATTATCAGTACTTTCTCATTCAATTAGGAACAATTTTGATTTAATTGACTTTATTTGAGTGTCTTTACATACCAACACGAACAGCTATCACAGATCGTTCCGTAATTTTTTTATCCAAACTACCATTAACATTTCATTTGTACCATACATTTATACTATAATTAATTAATAATTAATCCAAGTAATGCATAAATTTTTAAATACCTTTTAAAAGCCACTATGAAGGTCAAAAGATTGTTTAATTTCAACTTAAGATTAATGTATGTATTGTTTGCTAAAGAATGTGAATTAATCAATAATTTGAAATAATTTTGCCTTAAAAATCTTCTACTGTTTTTCGTCAGTATAGGTTGTATAAAATTATGTACACTAACTATTCATTATAGTGGTGGCGTTACGTTACGTACCACGTGTGTTATACTCTATAACGTATAGAGGATGTGAGATAAGATGTGCGAATGAATTCATAACATTGTAATCTTTATGAAAGGCGTAGATTGTTATAGATAAAATGACTGTTTCAAGTCACTTCGCCTTGAAGGTTGAAATTATTAGATTGAATGAAAGTCCCTATGGGTGAATGTTAAAAAACTCTCCTCTGTCTTCTTTGTCACTACTTCGAAATATTCGACATTTTTCAGGTTAAAATGAAGTTTTCGTTTCACATTTGTAATGTAGAATGACTAGCTTTTGAAGATGAATGTAAACTAATAAACATTAGCCATCAGCAAATTAGTACTGGGAAGGAAAACATCTAGATATTCCATTGCTATAATCTTTGTTATAATAGTTATAAAATGTAAAGTACATACTTAACTACATTGTACGGTATGACTTGCGAATGTAGTACTTAATTAAACAAAGGAAGCCAAATAATTCAAGATTGAAGTTGACACTTGACAGGTGTAACTTCATGTAAAATTAAAAACGGAAAATAAAATTAGTAATTATAGTAATATATTTTTACTAGTTTTTAAAACATTATTTTTAATGCAACCTAGTTCCTGTGCGGTTCATTACCATATTAAGCAAATTCATTCCATTTTGTTTTCGAAAAGGGGGTTGTATCTCCACAAATATGCTCTTTTCACACTCTCCACTCCTCATTTCAAAATATTCTGCTTTCACCTCTTTAGTCAGCTAAAAACTAACCTTATCAATCTCACTTTCCTCAGTTCATTAAATCAGCATGAAGTATCAAACGAATAAAACGTAGACGCAGACGAAGTCAATTTGTAGTCAATAATTCAGTATCATTTTAGGTATTTTCCTTCAATTTGCATTTGTTTTGTTTGTCCGTTATCAGTTAATTCAATGCATAAACTCGAAATTGCCTTCAACGCAGGTTCGTTAAAGGCAACATGTAAACCCGGTCACTATTAATTCTATTATTTTTGAGTGGATACTTCTACTACTTCTGTTTGGATTGCTATTTTTAGTATGTTGAGTTTTTCCACATTATTTTCTGGCGTTGTTGGTTGTTGTAGTACACGTCTATTCGTTTTCTTCGTTATGAGTCGAGCCATTAGTATGCGAATATGCTCTAGTGCAAAGTCAAACACCTGTACAATTTTACAAATTTGTTACCATTAAACTGTTGAAAATACTATCGAATATATACCATACATGATTGTACTGACTTGTATAAATGAGTAGAAACTTGCTCCAAGAAACAGGTTTAGGGAACCACCCATATCCACCAGGAATTCTTCAAAGTTGTAATCCCAAGCCTCAATAATTTTCTCAGTCCACATGTTTGCAAAATAAATTGTGATATTCACTAACTGCGAATCGGATTCTCCAAAACCAAGCGATGTTGTTATCGGTTTATAAATGCGCTAGTGTCAACATTCAATATATAAACTAGTTAGTAGCTAGATAAAACCGTATAATATACCAATAATTAGTGTACAAACTTTTTTGCACGTTCTTGGACATCCATCAACACATTTGTTCCAGATGCTACCGTTGTAAATGAGCTTTTGAAAGTTTTCATTAAAGAAAGCAATTTCTTTCCTTGTTCGACACACCTTGGTCTTAAATTCTTGCATAAAGGGAGCACTTGAAAAAATAATGCTAGTTCATTTTTGCCCATACATATTATTAAGATTAAGCTTAACTGAAAAATAAATTATTTTCCATACCCGCATGTGTTATTTGATAGTATCATCGTTGTTTTATAAATACAACGCATTATGCATCGACTTTCATCATACAGTGGGTCAGATGTGCACAAACTTTCACCGCTACTAACTCGTTCATAATCCTTGACCTGGAGTGAAAAATGCACCGTTGATCCCTGATTAATATTTAAGCCAGTTATTTCGACTAACGGGATTTCACTTGCGTTATGGATGTAAACCTAAAAGTTAAATTTCCTAAGTAAACTCGGATTTTGGACAAGATAAAAAGTTCAGATACTACACCATACCCTAATTCCATTGAACATTGCAATGCCGTATTGATCCCATAACATAGGATCTACAGATATTTCCAGTGCGTTTGATACTCCACCACTGTTAACAGAGGAGTCTTCAAAATATAAGTGCAATTAAATGTTATGTGTACGGCTAAATCGATTGAAATCTGTTATGTGTGTACTTATGTATTCAGTATAGTAATGCAAAAATAACCTAATGTAGGCATATTTAGTACTTGTACTTACTAGCGTTGTAAGTAAAACAGCGACCAAGTGAAGTGAATTTTCTCGTCCATCTTCCCAGTTGCTCTGTGCCTGGATTACATGATTTTCTTTGAAACTCACACTTAAACGAAATGGAGAAAGCTGTTGTTAATTAAAGCGTGAATAATAATCGGGTAATATGAGAGAACTGTGTTTGTATTATATAATAATGCTGGCTCTGGGACTAACGTTCTTTATGATGGTTTCAGTATGAGTACCCATATTCCATGGAGCCACCCACGTACAATATTTAAAACCAGGTTTGCACCCATATCTATCGTCTGGTTCCTTGGCTTTTAGAACACTTGCTCTAAACTTGTATCCTGGACATACCGTAACGGCAGGAAATTCCAGTGATGCTTCATACTGCACTCGATAAAAATAGAGTATTTAAAAACAATAAGATGCAATATGGAGTGAAAAAGTTGGTAACGTAATAATGCCGCCATTCTTGATGAATTCCAGAATGGGTTTTTATTTGGGTTACCTCGAGCTTT
The DNA here is from genome assembly GCA_001718145.1 of Orchesella cincta. Taxonomy (NCBI): domain Eukaryota; kingdom Metazoa; phylum Arthropoda; class Collembola; order Entomobryomorpha; family Orchesellidae; genus Orchesella; species Orchesella cincta. The sequence continues at coordinate 40,837 of LJIJ01001139.1, forward strand.
ACAGTAGCCGTTTTGGAAGGATTAATGAGTCTACTGATTAGATTGCTGGCTTCATAGAGAAACATAGACGAGCAAGCAGTAAAAATTATTCCCCAAAAGATTCGTCGTAGTGGCGAGATGCCGAAAAATACCTTCCAAAGGCTAGGAATCTCTAATGTATCTTTCAGCGGATAGCTTTTTCTTTCCTTCACCATCATAAATTAAGAAAGAGGTTAGCACAAAGTAAAAAAGTATACAGATAAAAGGACATCCACCGATGTATGATTGATTCTCGAACTACCACTGTTGTAAAAAGGTTCCATGCAAAGTCTCTTATAGCCTTTGGTAACTTATTAGCTGAAGAAAGACACACCTGATATTTTCAGATTTAACACCTGCTACAATAAGCAATAAAGCTGCACTTATATTAATGATGCTCATTTTTCTAAAGAGTGGTTGCTGGACAAGCTCTTTACCAAGTAATAAGTTTTCGCCAATTTCCAACTGTTGAAGTTTTATTTATGGATCCAGATACAATGTATTGTGTGTTGTGTAAAAATGCAAATTGATCTTTGGCATGTTTTTCTGAAATTCGCACAGACTTTATGATTTATTTCTTGTTAAAAATAAGCAAGCACGTGGTACAAATCATCTTGACGTTTGCTTTCCATTAAGCACTCACCATACCATTATTCATCTTATTGTAAATACAAATTCACTTTGTGAAGTTATTTATGTACATCATATTATGTCAAACACGCAGTTATCTTTCAGTAAAAAAGCATAGCCTCAAAAAGTCGAGACTTATATAAGTCCAATATATATGCTAATATAAAAAATTAAAAAAGCTTAATTTCCTGTAATGGGAAATCATTGACACATTTGCACTTTGCTCAAATAGCCACCAAAAATGCTTTTCTACATAAACAATGCGATGTGTGTGTGAGTGATAAATATCCTTAAGAAAGCTGAAACTTACACTCGTTCAAGTTAAACACAGCCGGCCGGTGGTGATGGTGCTTGAAATTGACTGATCTTCTCAACGAGAGACGACGGCAAGGAACAAAGTGGACGAGGGACAGGATTTGTCGGCAGAAGCCTTTGATGTTCACCTTTTCATTTAGGTATAAAGCACCGACCCTAAGCCGCTGTTTATTTTAACATTTAATCGTTTTCGTTCCTTAACTACCTCACATACACAAGAGCAGTCAAACAGCAGCAGCACTTGGGCATTATAACTTAAACTCAAGTCAAGAACACCAAGAGCTACATTATGTATGTACATGTATATATCTATCGGTATCAGCTATCACCAAACACTCTGCATTAGAGTTGTTACTCATCTCCCGTTTTACGTATGTATGTATCCGTGTAATATGTATATATGCAACGAAAAACATGACATTAAATTCACATTTTACACAAATCTAGAGCTGTCTCACCACCTTCATTCTGGCAATCAACTAGATGTATGTTTTGGTTAGCTGGTAAATGAGCTGAGACAGTAGAGCACCAGAACACGACAGATGCATAATATACTACAAAGAGCTTTGATAGAAAAGGAAGTGAAGACCGACAGAGATATCCAAAAAAAATCCACTAGCAATAAGAAAACTGGCTTGCTGCTCACTATTCAGTTTGAATTTGCAGGCTGCAGTGGTTGATTCAAGTTGGTTGTGTTACGGCCTACCACTTCCCAATTCTCACGCGTTATACTGAACTTTAAAGAAAGCAATAAAATAATATATCGTGAATTTGTGAGTTTGACGCAAGATTTGCCAGATCTAAAATAATCGCAAATCAAAATGTGGATCCATGTTGTTGTTGTGGTTGTTATATCAAGTATCACGTTGCCCCATGTTGTTCTTGTTGAAGCCCTTCCGGTGTTATCAAACTCTAGAAATCATACTTCTTCCTACACATACTTCAGCAATGGTGTGAAAACAATAAATTATCTCGGACCTGTTGATAATCAAGTGCTGAGCAAGTGGACGTCTACAGCACTAAAGTTTTTTGACTTTCATAAATGTGTCGTGTCCAATATTGCATCTTCCGAAGATGAATGTTTTAGACTGAATCAGCTCTCTCGCTCAGAGGTGGCTGTGTACTTTGCAGGAAACACTGCTGCTTCATCGGTTAACCCTTCATTGAAGAATGGAAAGCATGAGAATTCAAGGAAGAAAGATCAAAAAGTTGTCGCCGTATTTCCTGATTCCAGCTCGCCAAAATCTGGGGGATCCCACGATGCTGTTTTAGTTTTAGACCCATATCCGAAAGCAAACTTTGGTCATTTGGTTGCTGTGTTTTACATTGATTTGGCAGTGGATTCACGAAAATGCAAAGATGATCATCAAATCTACACAACAGGTAATTGTAAAACAAACATAATGAGACGAGTCTGTAGACATCTCATTAAAACATAAGATCCCAAAAATTCACAAGATGATCTTTCAAAAATATAATGTACCCTTTAGTAGTTATCAAATTTATTTTTAGCATCATCTTTAGTATTAGGTCATGTCTATATATTTAAGATTAAGTACAAATGGGGCATTCTGAGAAATTATACAGGTGATATTGTGTTGCTTGCGGTCTATCCACTTTCCAATTCTCACGCGCTGTATGTATTGATAAATGTATGTAGGGGACATTTTGATAAGAATTAATGTCATTGGGCATCGGTAAATACTAAATATTTATAAAAAACAGCGAGGAATTAGAATCTAAAAACGACTTCTTGTGATGTTGTTAGCAATTCTAAAAAATATAGCTTTGTTTCTTATACACCAAAGCTACGTGGCTATCAAATTTATGGTGGATTTAAAGATATGAGTGTGTAATGGTTGTAAGCAAGGCAAATGAAAGAAAAATGGATTCGTGGGAAAGCACTTCTGATGTCGGAGCGGCATCCGTTTGTTTCGACTACAAGAGAAGGTGCCACGAGCCAGAATCCTTTGATCTTGCCGACTTCAAAAGATGCCGATCCAATTGTGTCCTCATAATCATCTGGAATAACCTACCACTTAGGGGTTTTTGTCCAACTAACCACCAAACAGTAATAGGCATTAAAAAAGTATCTTGCTCCTTCTTACCCAAACGAGATCCATTCCTTTGCATTGAATAGGGTACCCATATACACATAAAATCAAATATCCTCAAGAAACTTTATCATCCCTGCTTTTGGTATGGATTGATATTACCTGTATTATGATACACGACACACTGTCTGAGGAATCTTGAACCGAAGCGTAGCACACAAACTGCGCATTTTTGCACAAAGAAAACATATAGGGTTGGCGAATGAATTAGAAGCAATATTGTGTTTTTTACAGCAAAATTAACTGCTGCAAAGCAAGCTATATAGCATATTATATGCATGACAGACTAATATATAGACTTTGGACCCAAACACTCACCCAACTCTTTTTCAACTTCTTTAGATGAAACATGTATTTCGGTTGCAAAGAAGTCAAGATGTCCAAATCGTCTGGAAAGGTACACAAGTGGAGGGTTGCAGCCGAGAAGATGCCACATTGAGTTCCTTCCCACTGTATTTCTTGCTGAAAGATTTACAACCTCAACTGTTGGATCCGGTACAACACCTGCCAATGTCACTGGAACCCACTTAAGCTATGATTTATTGAACTGTGTTGAGCTAAATGGTTTCTCTCAATGTCCCACACTTCGGCCTTTGGAAGATACACGCAGAGTTTTATGTGATGGAGCTGCTGTAAACTCTAAACGGTAAAATACATTTTAATTTTTAGCATTTTGTTGTTAGTAATTACTGACTAAATGATAAATTGTCCTTTTAATAATTAATTCAGGTGTGACACTAGTCACGCAGGCGTGGGAACTAGATGCAAGCTTTTTCAAACATGTGACAGAGCTGTGCTTATCGGGGGAGGTTGGAACAGACTGCATTCAGATATGAAATCATTTGATAACATCATAAAAATGCAATCATCCCTAAGCGCAATGGGATTCCTACCGGAAAACATCAAAACATTCTTTGCAAATGGAAAAAGTAAGGCATTAGGAGGAAAAAGTGGACATACCATTTACGATGACAGCAGCTATTTTTCATCAGCAATGAAGACGGGTCTACGGGGACATTTGAGAACCATTTGCGAAACGAGACATTGTGCAGATACATTATACATTTATCTTAACAATCCAACGACAATTGAAGGAGACATGCTTCTTTGGGATGCAGACTATAATGGCCAAGTAAGCAAAGCAACTACATTACCTCATATATGCAACAACTAAGAAATTGTTTTTGAAAATATTGTCTAATAAGAATTTCAATTTTTGTATAGGTGGATGAACTAGAAATTTATACCGTTAAAGAGTTCTTATCTGATATTCTTGGATGTGAAGCAAGGAGAGTGATACTCGTGGTTGACCAAAGTAATTCTGATATTTTGCTGAGCAGCTTAAAAGAAAGTACTGAACATAGAAACGTCGTCGGGTTCTTTGCTGGAATCAACCAACCAATAACTAACGGAGAGTTTACCCAACTTTGGGCAAATTATGCAAATTCTCCAAGTTGCATAAAGTACATTCAACAGGTGCGTCCTAAATAAATTATTTTTATTATAAAATATTGAAGCTGAATGAAATCTTATTGAAATTTCTAAATATTTACATCGTATTTTACAGAACGTTGTGCAAGGAATGTTGCATTCCAACCCGGTTGATGTGGATTCTACATCTGGAATCCCTTCTAAAGTGTCTTTAATTGGGGCACCCTGCGATCTAAATCCCCCAGTTAACTCAAGAGAATTAAAAAGTTTATACGAAGGTATGCTGAGTACGATATAATGTAGAATTTTGTAATGTATTTGTGATACTAATGATCGTTACTTTACTAAACTATCAACAGGATGTCAAAATGTTCCAACTAGCGTATGGTTTTCTGCAACATTTGAAGATGTTGGTGGCGTCGATTATGACAGCGCTGGCAGTTTGGATGAAAGTGAGGAAAATTCCCCTAATGGAAGAAGAATATAGGACTAAGTCTCGAAAGTTAATAGTATTGAAACCCGTCGTGATAAAATGAGCCAAATCACTTGTACATAGAGCATCAACTCATAATGTAAATTGCATTTGTATATATTATCTTTATATTATAAATTAGAATCATCAGACTACATGGTGTATAAAATCCATTAAACGAACAATTAAATGCAGAACTTAAGTTTAAAAATTCCAAATGAATGATCACACTTGCTTGCTTTCACTTGTAACTTTCCCATAAAGTTCATTAATTTGATGATGGTTTTACTAAATGTTCAAATACAGTTACCCCTGAGCTAGGGCCTGGTGTTCTAGGTTTGACTGTATATCGCACAGTTGGTGCTTTGGTTGCTGCTTCAGTGGCTACAGTTTGACTCGCCATATTAGTTACAGTCGCCGTTGACACAGCCGTTCCTGGTGTCGCTGAAATTGAAGCAATTGTAGCGGCAACAGCAGGTACTGGGGTACTTTCATCCGAGTCTATGTCATCTTCATCTTTTGTTGTGGTTGTAAGCTTGGTGGTAGTTGTAGGAAGCGTGGGCCACACAACAGGTCGTTTTCCAATTGCTGAGTCAGCTACAGCTTGTGCACTTTCACGATGTGCTGGAGGGAAGAAGTTTACGAAACTGCCCCAAAAACTATTAATATTAAAAGTTCCCAAACTAGTAATAATCGTGGCCACCCCTTTAACAATGTCCCCGGGTGAAGGTCCTATGGTCGTCACCGCTGGAGTTGTATCCTCATCATCTTCCTCACTTGCTTGAATTTCTTGTCGTAGACGATCTGGAAAGGCTCCTCGTAGCTTTTGTCGTTCCTTTTCTTCTCGTATTGCTCTTTTTAAATTTATTTCCACCTAATGAACACATTTGACATTGCAGCTTTGGAACCAACACTAAAGTAATGCGGAAGTTAATAATAATATTTTTCTACTTCACCATGTCTGCAAACTCCTCTGTATATCCCAAATCGTAGATTAAGATATGCTTTAATGTAGCATACTCGTGAACAAGCAGTTTGTCATTAGTGATAACATTTTGCCCCACTGGAGTTGTGTGTACCTAAAGTAAGAAATTCCGCACCTCTTTAATTAACAACGAGGTACCTCACTCCCTCAAACCAGCTATGCGCATTTTCCAAATTAAGATACCTGGTTAACACCGATCCAAGATAAGCAAAGTGTCACTGCAGAGATTACAAAATACATCCTAGACATTTCTTTGATCTTCCTCAAATGTTTTGTGTGAAAACCTTCTGGTATATATCGATGGATGGGAGAAAGCCACTGCCTACACTATATCAGCTAACTTTTCAAAACATATTGTTGGAAATAGCCGTTGGTATAATACTACACCAGAATGTCGATAACTTGATAGTATCAAGGTGATACCCATGCATTCAAGGAAACGCTGAAAGTAAAATGATTTCCCTTTGGGTCAACGAACGATGCGCGGTTCATGGCCTTGTTCAGCATACATAATTAATTGATTCGCAATTAGTTACATCCGCGCAGCCACATGTAGTACTTCCATTTATAGTACATTGCATGCGTATTCGAAGTGTTCTCCACTGATGTGATGCAACGCAACGTAATGTACGCAATCAAATATTCAGTCCGGGTGCGAGTTTGACGAATGGTACATTGTATGCTTTTTTTATTGCCGACAGATTTATTATCGAATTTACAATTCATTTTCGTCTGCCTGAGATTGCAATGGATCACAACGAAACAAGCTTCCCAATTAATTCCTAACCAAGCCTAAACCGTCTTTCTTAATCGTTAAACCCGGAAACGACCAGTTTAAGAACTCATAAGAAATGTCGGTTCTCTAAATTTCCAAGATGAAGATGGTCTTCATTTCGAAATTCATGAAGTAGGATTTGCATGTAATATAATATCTTAAATATTCCCTAAAAGAATTTTTTTAAAACTTAAAAAATCACCCAAATGCATATATACGGCTTCGTAAATTTTCATTCACAAATCATCTACCATGCACAGGTAAACCGATGCATTTCATTCATGCAAACTTGTTTATAAACCTTGTTGATGCATCCTCCTCCAACCCAACAGAACCACAACACAAGAAAAAGCATTGGTGGTGGTCTTGATATAAATGCAGTAGCTCAAGATGCTACCAGCAACGTAGTGTCGTGGGAATCCTTAAAACATATGCTATTTTGCAAAGGCAAGTCGCAACACCCATTTGTACAATATGTATGTACTTATTATATCCGCATCTTTATCTGTATCATTCATAAGAAATGAGAAATTAGCTTAACTTTCTTTATAAACATTGCACTCTCAATATTTTGTGGTTGCTGACAGCTTGTGATGATCTGCAAATGTGAAGATGTGCTGTCAAAATAATCTGTCAGCTGTTTCATGAGAGTTACTGTTTTCTTTGTGGATTTTACGCAGTTTCTCAACAAAAATATTGGTCAAAATGCTTTTAAAAACGTTTTGACTGGTTAAAATTTGCAAATCCTTTTAATTTTTTTAACTTGACTATTTTGGAACCAACACTATTCATCATGGGTGCTGATTCTCCTATTTACCATGTTGTTGTGGTTGGATTCCATCATAAGAAAGGGTGTCAGGTAAGGTCTTACTTTGATAAGCAATTTTGAAAAAATTAATGGAATCATTCTTCATTTGTTAATTATTTCTAAAATAGGTTGAGTATGTGTACCCACCTTTTGAAATGGATCTTGAAAAGACTGCGTGGAAACATTTGACCTCATTGGCGATGCCAGGTAACTTTCGGTTCAGAAGTTTATAATAGTTTGTGGAAAAATTCAGTAGTGCTAACATGATCGTTTGTAATTTCAATAGACGGTGCTCACAATTTTGAAACTGATACTGTGTATTTCCATCTTCCATCATTGAAAAATCCTCGGGAAACGGTGTTTGGAGTAGCGTGTTACCAACAGATAGATGCGAGTGTAAGTTTTCATCAGGATCAAGCACTACTAGTCAGTTATATGAATCATGTTTTTAAGGTACAAACTAACAATAAATGGCCTAATACAGAAACTGACAAATAAACCGGACGATGTTACTAGAAGTAAAGTACAAAAGTCAGTTTGCGTGCTGAGTAGATTCCCATTATATGGTCACATACAGGTTAGTTTCGAACAAAAATGCGTCTGTGTTGTATGATTAAACACTTGATGTAATGTGCTAATTGAATGTTTTAATTTCTCTTATAGGTGAAAATGTCTCTAATCACTGCTGCGTATTTCAAAAAAGGCGATTTTGAACAAGTCAGTATATTGAAGGAAGGATTTTCCAATTTGAATCTCTGTTTGAGTGCTGAACTTCTGAAGACACCAGAAGCTTGTGTCGGTAATGACAATTTGAAAGATATAAGGCAATGTTGGAGTCTTTTGGTACAATAGTTGAAACCGGGTATTGAAATATTTCAGGTTTGTCTCCTCGCGATCTTGTATTTAACTTTCGTCACCAGATTATCACGTTGTTTAAGCTGCTACTACTAGAGAAAAGAATATTATTCAGAGGAGCATCAGTAGGACCTTTATGTTCATCCTTGTTGACATTAGTATCTCTACTCCCACTGACATTAGAATATGGACTGACTGAATCAGCGTGCATAAAGACAAATAAAGCAATGTCCATCGTTCCACAATTTTCCACGCAATCGGCAGATGTAGATCCTACTTCAATAGAAATGGAGGAAAAGATTGATTCTGGAAAAGAATGTACGCAAACAGATATTCCAAAGGAAACTTCCGATTTGTCTGATTCCAGCAGTTCGCCCATGACAGAGAAAAAGGCGAAGAATCTTAATAATGCAAGAATTCAGGACGGAGTTCCGGGATCTATAGAAGGAGATACCGTTGATCATACAGAAGCTGCATCAGGAGAAGAAATGGAGGAAATGGATATTCCTACTATGCCCACATCGAAATTTTACTACTCATTAGACGCTGATACTACTATGAAAACTTCTCTTTCCGAGGCTTCCTCTTTAGCATCTGAAAAGCAGGCTGACGAAATTCCTGATTTTATAACTGCTGTTCAAATGACCCCTAGTGACGCAGGTCTTCCCTTACAGTTATTCACGAAGGTATGCTTCAAATGAATTGATACACATCATCTTGTAAGAGTAGTGAACACCTTGATTTATATCAAAATTGTGTTTTAAATTCGCTTTAGGGTTATCTCTGTCACCCTTACTTGTCGTTACACTACATGGATTTACTATCCGATTCAAGAGTTCGTGGTTTTGTCGTCGGTGCTACTAACATTCTTTTTAAGCAAAAACGGGACCTGGTAGACGTAGTTGTAGAAATGTCAGATGGATCTGTTGATATATTTGATTCAAATTTGAAGAGACTAGTGACAGCTACCACTGCCGATCTACGATTTGCAGACACTATTGTCAGACAAGTGACACAGGAATCTGGACTAAATCGAGCAGAGGCAGATGCTTTTATGGATGGAGTAGGATGGGAAGGTGGAGATGAATGGATTCGTGCACAGTTCAAATACTACTTAATGTGTTTAATGAGAACGAGTCTGTTGGTTGAGGGGAGTCGTCAAAGGGAATCATTTTGTCCCAATTTTATTCGAGAATGGCAAAGTACTCATAACTGGAAGACCTGGGAAGCGTATGTCAACTCTGACGAGAGGGATACTCCTGGAATTTATTCCATTTGTCCAGGTCATCCAAATGATGGAAATATATCTGTCTCGGATATGAAAATACGCTTGTCACAGTAAGTTTACATTTTATAATGATTTTGCTGAGTTCTCAATGCTTTGATACAGCTTACTGAGTACTAACTCTACAACTATTTATAGCACAATGCAAAGTTCAGAGAGTGGAAGAAAGATAAAAGAAACTGTCGCTTCCACTGGAAAGGCTGTCGGAGGAGCCATTTCTCAAGCTAAAGGTGCTTTTTCTACATGGTGGTCATCAGTCACAACCGGAATTCCTGTCGCTACAACTCCAGATTCCATTCCTCCAGAAACCGGCGAAACAAAATTTTATGATAAACCTGCAACTACGACACCTTCTCAAAGCTAATCCCCATATAGCCCCCTCATGGCGACTTATATTATAGGCTTATTAAATGAACGCTAATGATATGAACCAGCTACAATTCTGAAAATTTGTAAATCCCAACTCTCCGCACATTAGCATTGCTGCATACCAAGATTTCAATACAATTTATTCAATTTCTCAGACTCAAATGTAGTTGTAATGAATCAAAGGTAGCGTTATTTAAAAGCCTCGGTTAACAATGGTATTTCTCTCTTTTCATTGCTTGATGTTTTCACTCTTTGAGCAAACATGTTACCTGTTCAAGAATGGTGATTTCAATGTTTACCAATTTTATTTGAGTATCACGCTTACCGAATGATATTCTTATTTTCAATTTGTCAAAGTTCACAACTTGGTTTGAAGGAGTTGAAAGTGATGTTATGTGCTTATGCTTTAAGACATTTTGTGATAGCCCACATATTTATAGCTATTAAGTACGTACTTATTCCCAGTTTATAATCTTTTATGCAATCTCACGTATAGTTTTACAATTTTATTTATCATTTTAATAATAATAATAATTATAAAAATTGATTGGTTCAATATTGACAGTAGTGAATACAGAATATTATTATGTCTTAAATTCAAAGTATTTTAAAGTAAACGGACAGCTTTATTATTCTCTTTGGGCTTCTCTCCCTAACATTAACAAGGTGGCAAATTGACGGGAAAGAATACGTTCATTTCAAGGAGACATGCAAGGGTTATAAAAATTGCATACATTATCAAGCATGTAATGCCTATTTTCATATCCAATGAGTAGCCATTTGCAGCAATAAAAATGTAAAGAAGTATTAATGATGTTATCAACAAAATTGCAGAATATTCAAGTCCCCCTGATTGTATTTCAATGAAATTTGATTCTTGCGACGTTAGTATGACGGATTGAATTAGCCAAGGTAATCCTAAACATACCAGAACATCGAAAGTGTTAGAACCTATCGAGTTGGAAAAAGCCATTGAGCCGAAGCCCTGTCTAGCAACTATGACCGATGATAGTACTTCCGGAAGCGAAGTTCCTGCAGCCAGAAATGTGAGCCCAGATACCGAGTCAGGAATATTAAGTGTTCCTCCTACGTATCAAGGAAACAATTCCAGCAACGGACATTTAATTTTATATACCGTACTCAACGGAGTACTGCTATTAAGGTTCAGTTTGTTGTAATACCAATTATGCAGACCATCCATGATATCACATAAGAAAGACCGCCAATCCAGACAACGCATCCAATCAAAGATAGAAGACACCATTTCCGCATTTTCTGCTTCCTGCAATCTGGAATTGTCCAAGCCATTAAGAAACGCAGTGGAAACGTACAGACATCTTTAACCGCTGTTAATACCATCACAGAAGACGACACAGAACTCAAAGAACTCCTACTGTCTACGAAAAATATTTTTAATAATGAAGTAACGTTATAAAACAATGGATATGGATGTTGAAAATAACAATCTTGATATCTGGACGTACCAGTACTTGAATATGAGTTTGAATCATGCAATGATGCATCGTTGGTGGTAAGCACTTCCGCAAGGGAAACTTTTCGTGAATTCTTGGGAAGAATGGACTGGTAGCTTGAGTATTGACCTCCTTCATTATCGCCCACCAATGGTGTCCCAGAGTCATAACGAGCTAGCATTGAATCTTTAAGTCCAAATTAAATTCAACTCATGTAGAATTTTTGTACATCCTTAGCCAGAGTATATTTTATATTTTACGTACCTTTCTTTAGAAGTGGAGCCCTTTCATGTTCATCATTTGTACCCATCACTTTCTGAATTACTGAGGATAGCTTTCTTGAAGATGCTTTACTTGAACAGAAAACATGCTGTACTTTTTCAAGTAGTGTTGAAACCCATTCCTTACATTGTGTATCATAGCACATTGCTGAAAAAGTAATGTTATTCTTGGCTTCATATTTTATTTTATTTAGTCAGTATTTGGTATATTATATTAAGAATACTCTGCAATTCCATGCCTAAAATATAGAGTCCATATATCACAAGAAACATTAAAGCTTCATGCCAGTACACACGACCATCTAAGAGGACTATTATCAAAGCTACCACCGATATTAGATAAAAAGCAGAGTCCCTTGTTAGCGACCACCAATCTAGTGGTATCCCCTGAAAATTATTAATTACTTCTTTATATAAATACGTACTATATTTAAAAATGTGTGCAAGACTAATTTTTTTAATTAATTGAATCACCTTCCGCTTGTTGCGCTTGTGAGAAGTGCCAGCTATCGCAGTCGAAGTCTGAGTAGGAGCAAAGTTAGCTCCTATTCCAACACAAGAACCAACTGCTAAGATGTTGAACACTGCTGATCCAACAATCGTGCCCAGGCCAAGGTCTCCTTTTGTGACAAATGTTCCAATAACATTGGTGAACAGCTCAGGGGCTGATGTGCTTATTGCCATAAACGTGGCACCGGCTATACTATGTGGAACATGCAATTCTGAAATAATAAACCATTTGACTTTCACCGTTGATGCATATAAATTGCTTACAAAATCATGGAGTTTTCAGTGTTTAATGATTGCGCAGTTGTAAGTAGGTTACTAACCCCTAGTTAATTATCCAAATGAATCGACTTTACATGGTTTAAAATTACATAATAAATGACAAAGTTACCTTCACAAATGCACTCGACAGCAGGAACAAAGTATTCATCGCATACCAACAATAGAGCGTAGAGCATAAGGAACGCCACAATGAAATGAATAGCAATCGCTCCATTTTGTCGCTGTTCTTTTGTGAAAAGATCCTCGGGAAATTCATCTGAACTAGGTCGACTGCAATTAAGTGATGCAGTTAAAGCAAAGCTGTTGTTCGCAGCTTCCTGAGTTGTAAATTGTGTATTTGGCTCAGCATTCAAGGTCAAGTCAAGACCAGAAGCATGCGCATCAATATCCGAGAGTGGGGCAATAGTCGTAATAGATGAACTTGAGCAAGGTTGAAAGAACAGTAGATTGCCAATCAGCAAAATAATTAGAGCCGAATGTTGACAAGAGCCTTCTTTCCACTTGGGTCGTTGATTTGTACCTGGTACACGGGTAATTCCAGGAATTTTCCGGGTTGCAGTGTTTCCCAGCAAAACATTTCCGTGACAGGAACACTTGTGTGATTTTGAATCACCAGGGTCATGTAAATCATCGAAAGTAATGATTTTAGTGGAAAACGTTCTATATTTACCCATCAATGTTAAATACGCTTCAAGCTGGATCTAGGTGAAATTTGATGGGTGTTGCTCTACACAAATTAATTACAACCAACAACACAATTCAGTATGATGAATTAGAAACTTTTTGGAAAACGTCGACGTTATGTTCAAAAAAATAACTTATGGATAATATATCCTGTATACGCTTTTTCCTATTCGACTACCAAATACCAATTTGACCGATGTAACTTCTTGTTTAGTAACGGGTATATGGTGTTTTGTTCACCTATATTACATGCATGCATTAATTCTCTCGTGCAAGGAAAGATCTTATCGTAACAAATCTGATATGATAGTAAATTTATTCTGCGTATTGGATAAGTAAATTTGAAAACTTTTCCCAGAGTCAAATATTTAGCATTTGAAAAAATTACTGTGTTTACTAGCTTTGTTTTTTGCGATGTTCAGTGTTGTTTGATTATGATGCTTCCTACGCTCAATTGGGGGCTTTCAGTAACCTCATCACAAGCTTTATTCAGATCAAAATTTATTTATTCTACTATTTACTCAAGATAAATCCCGATGACACATGTATATGCAAACCCAACGGCACCTATTTTATAATGCACGTGAGTACCTACATTAAGGCAGATAAGTGTAATATTAGTACATGGACCTCTTGAGTTCCAATCCTTCTGATGACCATTGACTTTCGCACATGCATGCATCTACTTTTGAGAGTGCTCTTGTGAAATAATTAAAGTGCCACTTCTCATTGACGCTTCACTGCTTGTTCAATTTACGATTGATACACTGGCTGATAATACCATTGATTTATATATTTTAACACACGTCAGCTTTATATAATCCAGTATTTAATACGGCATGATTGGTTTGGTTCCTACTTCCTAATAGCAAGTAGCACAGGGAAAGTATGGGGAAAATCTCAAACCGAGTGATTCATAATTAAAAATATAAGACTCCACAACCTTGTTCAGTTTAGATCAGTCATAAGTACTTGGAATCTAAAACGCAACCAGTCAATTTAAATTTTACACAAAAACTGAACATGACAAATTAAAATTAGTGTTTCTATTTTTTATGATCATGCCCACATATATTTAAGAGTGATTTGATTCAGAGAATGGATATGCGTTAATTCAAGCTATGAACCATAAAATTTAAATGATAAATAATCTACATTTTAAAGTAGTACACAGAAAATTTACGAATACTCCTTGAAGGATCGGCTTTAATGTGTGATTTAAATTAACGTTGTTATAAAGCGGTATACCAACATACGTTGAGATGTGCAAAACATCACTCCGCTGACCTGATTTTTTAAATTCTTCTTTGTAAAGTAGCCTCAAAGTTATATTTTACGTAAAATACACTGTCACCTTTACTTTTCATGAAATGGAATGTACGACTAACTAGTTAGTGAATTTATGCAATGCAATTTCCTACTTTTGCCTTTCCTATTGTTTTCTTGATCGTGGCACATGTAAATACAAAATGCCATACCTGGTAAAGTCTTAACAAGATTATAGAATAATTGAGTTTTGGGTTTCTGAGGTCAGTGCAATAATCCGATTTGCAATTCATTGAAGTATTGAAAGACCCCACTACTTGACTATATAATATATAGATAAAAAATAACGTAGTATGCTTTGAAGAACCTTAATATAAAATGTTGGGAATCAGATATCGTAGCTCTGTGCTATATAAGCGCAATGTCG
>LJIJ01001140.1:0-55803 GCA_001718145.1 Orchesella cincta
AGTCTTGCATTTACGACATTGACAGTGACAATGATATTTGAGGTGCGGGCATCGCATGGCATGATGACAATGATGTCATTAGTAACAAAATTTGCTTGTGCGTCCACGATGAGTGAGTCATTTGAGGCACCCTTGATCATTTGAACTTGTTTGGAAGGAGACTGTATCCAATGTTAACGTATCGATGACAGTGAGAACATGTGTAATGACAAGTGGTACTAGCAAATGTGTGATCTGCCTGAAAATATACATCTGTGACTTAGATTCGTTTGAATTATATGAAAAAAGCACATCCATCATCCTTCATATTTAGATACTATAATCAATGCATTGCGAGCTTCGTTTGTTAAAACGCAAAACAGGATTGGGAAACAATGCTTCCGCTTTTCTCAATACAAAATTGTAATATATATGAAATGTGGTTTGCAGGGTATGGATTGACTTCAAGTATTATTTAAAGAACTGAAGGAAGGAACGGATATTGGAACTGATGGTTGTTTAGAATTTTTTTTATCAAAAAAATTAGTTAGTTTCAAATTGATGGCATTCGGATACGCAATGTCTTTGCGAATTAACCAAATGACGGGTATTTTATTGGAAATAATTGGGAATGCAATAAACATACTTTCGAAACAGCAGTAAACGACGAGAAGTGATATTGATGATGGCAGGTTGGCAGAACACGACATAAAGCGAACGACATGGCGCAATGTGGTGCAGTGGCAAATTTCGATGAACTTTTTGAATGTACTGGGCATTTTGACAAATAAACCTACGGTAAATTACTACCTCTAAAAGAAAGAGAAAGTTATGGCTTGTCAGCATATAGATTTAGCTGGAAAGGGCAAAAAAGTTACAACATTTACATAATTATAATCATGTCATTATTTGTAAGGTAAAACATTTGCATAGTATGTTTATTATTTTATCATATAACAAATACTTCACTACAAATAAAAAATTGATCCATGTACATTTAGTATAATGCGAACAGAAACAGAGGGTTTCAATTGATTATCTCGATCCTATTCACTGTATCGTTTTAATAACTGACATAATTTATTTGAGTATAACTCAAATTAAATATACCAATTATTTACCCACACATTCGCATTTATCTACTAGTCATTTTACATAATGCATAGCGTTTTTTAAATGAGAATCCACCCATTGCTCAGAAGCAAGCCGCTTGTCAGCCATACTTTACAAAAAGGGTTCGTTCCTAGTTGTATGTTTATTAACATGATTTCCAAGCATTTTATGCCACCTAACTTTTTATCACAGAACAGACAAACGCAAAGTCAAATCACTTCAGCGCAACATGGCTTTTACAAATTAGTGCCTCACATACATGCCAACCTTTCTTGGAAAGTCTGTAGAGCGAGAAGCCGTGGCACTGATAATCCGTAGCTTACGTTCGCGTTGAATGTTGAATGAATAGGGTTGGCGAATGTATGCAACGCGATTGTCTTTATCGTTTATTAACTAAGTTTTTTTAACGCCTAGTCAGGTCGTGTGAAAATGCCAAGTTCACAGGAAGAAAGCGAACGTTCGCATTATAATACGCTATTCCCTCGATAGGAATCGAGATGAACATGTGTCAAGTGACTCCACTGACAGTGGAGTCATGTTAAAGAAAAAGCAAAGAACAGAAACAATAGCAAACAGAATAAACACGCTATGTTGATACGTTAGGAACGCCAGCATGGGAAATCGCAAAGGAGTTTGGATGACATTTTCGGGTCTGAGAGAATCTTGAAAGCGCATACAAAAATGCAGTTCGCGTTCGTGGAGAAATGTTGTATTACTGATTAACTTTATTCATGTTTTATGCATGGCATTAATAATTATGTTTACATAAAATGAAAGCTTAAATACATTAAATATTGTTATGTTTGAAGTAATTTTATCAATGGTTATTTGTTAGCGGATAAGGGCGGATTTTACAATGTCAGTGGGGTTTTATTCCCGTCTTTCATGTTATTTAGTTCTGAAAATACACACGAACCATTCCCTCCGCAAGTAATTTCATACGATATTGGCACGATTCAGTAATCCAGTTCAAGAATTTTACATGACATAAGTAATGTGCAGATTACCAGCTTTTAAAACACTGCATAACTTAGGCAGAATCGAATTGCGTAAGCTAACAGGACCGGCACAGATCGTTGTTGTTTTTTAATTATTTCCAAGCGAGAACAGAATTATTTATTATGTATTCATTACTTTAAAAAATTATTCATCAGTTCCTTAAAACTCAACACAAACTTGAGATGGTTTTTTGGCTGTCCATAGCAAACCAGCCAAAGTTTCAGCGCTTTTAACTGGAAACTCTGGATCAAGTTCAATATTAAATCTCTGCAAAGTGTTTGCAATAAAGAGAAACATACTATCTCTCGCCAATCCTTCCCCAATACACGCTCGTCTTCCTGTACTGAATGGCATAAGAGCTTCATGATGAATCACCCGGATTTTTGTCTTCATTTAGAAACCTTTTTCCGGTCGAAACTCATTGACATCTTCTCCCCATATCTTGGGGTCGTGATGAATTGTGTACAAGCCGGCAATAATTGTAACATCTTTTGGTAAAAGATACCCGTGAAACATTGTATCTTCTACCATTCGATGTGGAACTCCCAATGGGGTAATGCTGGAAAGTCTCAAAGTTTCTAGTAATATGGCTTCAGTGTACGGTAATCTAAAATAATACAAAAAATGAATAAGCATGTAAATTAATTATAAAATTAATTAATGACGTTGAATTTTTAACGTACGAAGACTTATCAGCTAGAGAAACTTGTCGAGATGAGCCAACCATAAGGTCCAATTCCTGTTGGGCTTTCTTTTGCACTTCTTTATTCAAAAGTAGATACAAAGTAGCAAAAGATAATGAAGTAGAACTTGTTTCCGACCCGGCCGCAAGTAAGTCACCAACAACTGCTTCTAAACTTATCACTTAATTAAAAAAACATTTCTTCGATTAGAAAATCGTTAAAACTCACTAAAAAATAAACTTGTGCATGTGGTTATTACCCCCATTTTGTTGATAGAAAGATGAAGTGGGGTCCGTAGTCTCCTTTATTTTGATAAGGTAATGGTCAATAAAATCCCTATAAATATTAACACAAATAATTTTCACAACAAAATTGTAAACCAGTTTTGTGTTTGTTAAAAACTACCTACCGGGGATTATTTGCGTCCAATTGTTTGGAGTGTTTTTCAACTGCTTCACGTGCCAGCTCAAACACCGCGTCCACGACGTTTGTCCAAGCAGTCCATCCAAAATATTTCGGTGCGATGTGTCGCAAAAATGGAGCAAAAAATATAATCGAGGCTTTGTTAACAGTTCTGAAAAGGATAATTTCAAATTCTAATGATAAAAATTAATTTGAAAACGATGAATTAAATTATGAATATGTATCAATATAATTCTGTAAACTTGCTCAGTCATAATCTCAGCCCTCTTTATTATCTCAGGTTTCTCTGGTGAATCCCAGTTACTATTTTCTCCCGAAAGAATTCTCCAGAGTCCATTGATAACAGGTCCGTTGAACAACTTTGTGCCTTGCATTGACTTTCCAACTTGACGTTCAAAAAATTTAACCAAGCTCTCCGCTCCTTCCATGAGGGATCCTTCATTTGAACTTTTGAGGAGACCAACATCTCGCAGTTTTCTGACCGTAAATGTGCGCTGAGCATCCCAAGCGGCACCCTGATTACTTACAATCCCATTTCCATGCCCAAAATAATGGGTAATTGGATTGATAGTTCGTCCAGCAGAATTTATGTTGGAAAACAGTTCCTTAACTAGTTTTGGATCACTTATAACGATAGTGCTGCAAAAAAAGATTTGTAATTTATCACCATAATATTATGCATAATACTAAAACTATTTAAAGTTATAAATCAAATTTTATTCCAGAAATTTTTTTAATACTCCTCAGTTCCCAATCTGATACTGTAAATGGGGCCAAACTCTTTCGCCCAATTTTGGATGACTTTCAGAGGCTCATTTCGAAGTTGAAGAACGTTTCCTAACAACGGTATTGATGTGGGACCTGATTTGATTTTTAAAATCTGTTTGTAATACATACAGCTTTTTTTACAAAAAAAAATTATTTTTAAGTAACCAAATCAAACCTGGAGGATGTAATGGATTTCTTTTGTTCTTCCTACAAAATAAGAATCCCAGAAGCAACACTATCTCCTATCATAAGTTTCCGAGAATGATAAAATTAACGTCATTATTACGCGCACTGAAGATGACACTGACGACAAAACTGAAAAACTGTTGAATATTACAAATTACTAAATTTCGCTTCAAAATATTTTAAAGGAGATGCAGCTGCAGGAGATGACTTGTTTCTTTCAAAGGCTGACGTCAACTGGGCTTACATATTGATTCATCAGAACAACAGGAAAATTTTGGATGCGAAAAATAAACCTGTTTATTAAGCAAAATGAATTGCATGATAATTAAGGCTCCTTTGTTTTGGCGGAGTGGAGAGGCGCATAAGTGTAGGTTTATCTTTTATAACACATATTCATTGCGTGTCAAATAATTTTGCTCGATTTTCCTCATCGTTTTCAGATAATATTCAGGCTGTTAAAATAAACTGAATGGTCTCTTCCAACTTTTTTGGTGAGTAATCAACGTCAAAGTTAGTTGACACAAAACATGCATGACGCATGATTCCCAATAAAATGTGCACGTGTATTTTTTGCTCACGACAGGGTTTCGTCTTTGTATGTTTGTAGTTTGACAGAGAGAGATGGCTGCACTGCATGATCAGCAAGTCAAAGCTGAAACGAACTTTGGTGCAAGTGCAAGGCTGCGTAAAAATCATGATCACCATCAACAAGTTGGTTGTCATTCATAAACAAACATTTGTTTACCAGCAGAAAGACTGGATATGGACTCACATGCAATTTTAAACATACAAGCATGTATATTCGTGTGGAAAACCAATATAGTTATATAAGACCTATAAATGCTTCTAGTATTTTGCTTTCACTTTGCGGCATATAAATGATGGGCATATTTAATGAAGCCTATAAATCAACGCTCATTCCTCATGGTGTTTTCAGACGTGAAGGAGTATGTTTATTATAGATGGTAAAAAGCGAGCGTGATTAGTTATTACTTGCTACAAAAGCTAAACAGAGTGCCAGTTTTTATTTACGAAACGTGTTTGTGCCTCTGTCAAATAGGTATAGCGTGGCTATCAAGGCTATGCTATACAAAATTTTTTGTTTGAGACTACTAACAAGTTCATGGTCTAGTAAAAACGAACCACAAGGCGAGGTCATTGGGTGCGTAGTTATTAGTCATGATCATGATCAGCGTGAGTATTTGCAAGCATTATTCTTAAATACAATACGAAACTACTTATTTTAACTTAATTAAATTTTCAAAATAAATAAATCTGCCATTTTTTTGTTACTCAAATCATTCTCATAGTCATTTCTTTTTAGCATCTTACAGAGTTAATACAGTACAGTGAAACTTTCTATATGATTCTCATAAGCCTAAATTTTCCATCTTATTTTAAAAACTAAAGCAAGTTTTGAAAGGACTTGGCCAAAAAACTAAACCTAACACTGTCAGATTATGGCGTCCAAACCCTAATTGAATTTTAGCCATCTAATTGCATTTGAATTTTTTTGAGTTTTCATAAATATTTTGATAACTTTTAAGTTGATACAAGGACAGGTCGTTCGTACAAGCATGGAATATGACTAAGCTCTGGAACTGGCGTTGGCGGCTTCGTAATCCTTGTTCGGATTGTACGCTCGCACATACTTGGTAGGAACTTGCTTTATAAATCCAACTAGTTCCTTCAAAAGTGGGTACTTCACCTCCTGTATCCAAATAATATAGGGATCTTGGAGACTCAGCGTCTCTGGCTTCTATCCAATGTTCTTGAAAGAGATATTGTGTAATTAACTTCATATTAAATAAAATGATTTATTGTTCAAAAGACATTTCATTGTGAAATTACTATACCATGTCCTACAAGCTTTGAATAGACAGTTTTCAAAAATTCCAGTTGGCCACCCGTCCTTATTGAAGCCAGATCCATGCTAAATTCCCGGCACAACGATGCGAGCCGTCATCCGCAGTCTGTTGGAAAATCTTAAATTATCCAGGAACACGCGGCTCGTCATAAGATACTTCTCACATCTTACTTGCGCTTTTTCAATGGTACGTACCAAGATCAAGTGGTAGAGAAAGTAGTTTTTACCATCAGCAAACCCAAGGTACTCAAGTTCAGCTCTTTTTGGTACAACTGCATTAAAATCAAATATATTAATTACCCGAATATCTAGTTTAACAAAGTGTAACAATTTCTGATATACCATGCGTTTGATTAGCCGTGTTTCCAGGGAGAGCTTCAGCTTTTGCGAACAAACCCTGAAGAAAAATACACACTGCCAATTGCACCTTCATTTTTGCTTACTTATTTTTAATTCCTAGGAATGGCTTTGACTTATTCAGAAGTTTATAGACTTGTGATTACCTTGTTGGAAATTGATTGATTATTCGAGATGTCATTGAATTAGATGCCAAATAATAACTCCTTATCATTGTATGATGTAAGCCGTTTATCAGTTTAATTGAACTTTATTGTGCATGTCATTATTTAAAAATTATCTCTTGTAATCTTATCATCTAAAAAATGATACATTGTAAAGGACACCGAGTATATAAACTGACATAACGTCCAATCGAAGTCAAAGGTTACGCCATCATTACGTCCGTATGTAATACATGTAAAATCAATTAATGCACAGATAATCAACGCTATTTCAGCGTATAAATAAAATTAACGCTTACTTACTATAAATGCTTAATACATTTGTTCGCATAAAATGTGGGAGTTCGTAAGCTCTTGAAGTTAACATTTTTGAAATTGTAAGTTCTTATTATTAGGATGTGCTGCAATTCACGTACCCAGTTGATCCTGGGAAACAGTCATGTCAGCCAGTCAGACTTGTTATGAAATAAAATTATTACGTTCTATTTTTTAAACATATCACAGGCCGTTAATCTTAATTTTGCAACTGTTGACACGACACCAAAACTTACAATATAGAATGCACACACATTTGCGTCTTTAATTATGCGTTAAAAATTTACTAGTAAATTGCTCAGCTTTTAAAAATAAAAATTTCAAAACTAGTTGATTTTGATTTTTCATTGCGTTTTTGTATAAAGTTACCGATAGACATGATTCTTATTTTATTGAAACTTACAAAAAGGATAAACTTAAAACTAGGGTTAATAATTTTTTAAATTAATTACATACAATTAGTAGGAAAAACCATGTAAATTCTTTAAAAAATTGGCAGAATCAGGTACGCAGACATCATGCGTTCAGTTGACATTTTTAATCAAGTTGTACAGAACACTTCATTGTGAATCTCACAAATTGAAAAAAAGTAGGTGACATATCAAACGAGAAAACTTATATGAAAAATGCATTGAAATGGTAATAAATGTAGTTAAAACTACATTGGAACACTTGTGCTACAATTAGAGTGCATTCAATGTTATTGAAAATTCTCATAGACACTCACGTAGCAGCATCGCTTATTGGTTTCGCTGCTGTAGTGTTACGCGGCACTTCGGTGACGCCTTAATCGGCGCTCAGTAAAAAGTCTCCACTGCAACCTAGCCACAGAAAATTATGGACGTTCAGCCCGAGTATGTCTATTTCATGTGGTTTACAATGGGTCGAAATTTTTGTAAAGAAATTTATTAAGTCGCAAAAAATCTTACATGTCAAAATGTTCGTATTTTTTCCAACATGTTTCTGCCCCAAGTGGTGCTTCAAGCAAGTCCGTTCTATTTAATACACCGGTTTGGGACTTAAACTGCACATTCAAATCTGTTGCTGGTTGTGTAACTTGCTGATGTGAACCTGGATTCCTGGTGTTGTAAGTTCTCTTGTCACATACTCTTGCGACTTTTTCAATGCTTTTCATTTCCTAAATGGGTGGCTGACAAGTGTTTATCTCGCTGACCAGCACGATAAAATGGCCTATCACAAATGCTGCAAGAAAACGGGCGCACTTTCAAGTGAAACTGTCGAACATGGTTGTTTAATTGTCCTTTAATATAAAAGCTGGACGGACATTCCTCACATTTAAATACAGTTGTGTTCACTGTGCGATTTCGTGTGCAAGCGCTTATTTAAGTAGTAGTGGAAGACGCGGAAAGCATGTATTTACGCGCGCAAAAATATTAGCATGGAAAACGTTCTTGATTTTATGTTATTTAACGGCATTGGTAGGATTATACGAAAGTCGGTTGTTACAAATCCTTTCCCACAAACAGCACAAATGTACTTTTTTTCACCTCCGTGAAAATTTATATGACGGTTCAATTCTCCTCGAGAAGGAAACATTTTGTTACAACCTGAATGGGAGCAAATGTATGGTTTCGCTCCTGTGTGAGTTTTCAAATGTTTGGTTAATCCCGATTGCGTTGCAAACTTTTTAGTACAAACGGAACACTTATTTCTGACCCATTCTTCCTTTCTGTGAGCTCTTATTATGTGTGACTTAAGTGATGATGATAGTGAATATTCTGCTCGGCATTCGGTACAAGGAAAGGGTTTTTCTTGAGTGTGTACACTACTAATGTGCGACATGAGGTTCGGAGGTGTTCGAGAGCGATGTTCAAAAATCACACAAACAAAATTTTTAAATCTGAATGAATTTGTTCATGTCTGGCTAGTTTCTCCTTTCCTTTAAACACCCGTTTGCAAATCTCACAAGGCCATAAATTGTCATGAACTTGATTAAAATGTTTGTTGCGATCGCTACTGGAAGAAAACTTAGATGGGCACTTGGAACACGAATAATTTTTTCCTCCGACGTGGAGACGTTCATGTCGTTTTAAGTTCGCGAGTGTTTTTGAAGTCCAGCCACACACCTTGCATTTGTAGGGTCTCTCGTTAGTGTGAGCCATGAATGTGTGATTTGTAAGTTGGGAAGGTTGAATGAAGGATTTCAAACAGATTAGGCACTTGTGTCTTTTCACATTTTTTGTTGTTTCTTCTTCTGATTTCGAAACAGTCGCCTTCATTTTCTGTACAATCATTTGTGTAGATATTGAAGTATCCATATTTAACTTCAAACAGAATTAATTTTGTCAAATGAAAACTTTCTAGTTTTCAACAATTGAATTACTCAAATTTTTAATGTAACAGAAAAATACAAGATAATGTTGATCAAGTTTGAATTGTACGGAATAAAGGTTTGTTTACAACTGAGCTATATGGGTGAGTTTCTTATCGTGGTACAAGAGAAATACATTCAGGTCATGTTTCTGTAAATGCTATGCTGCAACACAACAGATAGTTTCTGTATGCCTGCTTTCAACGAGAAGTGTATATAATGTGGACATTGGAAGGTAAACATTTATTGCGGAGGAAAGAGGTCCTTTGAGTACTTTGAGTACCTGTTCAACTTGATTATGCTTTGAAATACACAAGAAACTGGACTGAAAATATATTGCTTCTCCCTTCAAACTGGGTCTCAAACTAGACATGTTACACTTTCAAGGTGTAAAAAAGCTGTAGACTTGATACAGATATGCCCATGATTTACATGCTCACCTACCAACCTACTCTTTGGTTTACACGTTTAAACAACCGTAGGCGCCTTCAATCTACCAACACAGCTCAGAAAACTTGCTGCCGTAAAGGTACACAAGAGCATGGAACTGCTGCATATACATATTTTATTCCAGTAATGAGGGAACATTTCATTCTAGAAAGCGAGCTGCTTTCAGCAATGCATGTGTGTGATGATATTGAGAAATACGGCAAAAATCCCACTTCTCAATCTATACATTTCCAGACGATTGTTACCAAACAAAAGAGCTTTTAAATGTGGTACATATAGAAAATCATTTATAATCTAAGGCTAGCTTAAAAAGGGTTCACACCTGTGAAAGGTCCTAGTCCTGTTAAAAATGTAAAACAAAATTTACTTTCAGAAGTGGGCTAATATCTCACATTCAATGGACTCACTAGAAGGACTTGCATCCAAACAGATTTGAGTGTTTGGTTTGTTATAAAACTTTTTTTCAATGTCAGCTCTCAACCACTCCAAAATTCATTCTGATTACCAAACCGTTTGCTTGTCTGTTTTGTGACTATTATTGCAAATTGCTTGCATCTTTGATGAGCCACGTACTGAATTAATCTGTCATTTCAAATGTCATACGGGTGAAAAACCATTTTCTAGTTCAACTTGTGACAACAGTTTTCGAGCTGCTTACTATTCATTCCGGTATGCATTCACAGTGATTCGCAACAGCTCAGATTGCTAAACGACATCAATTTCTACATTTCCGTGGAAAATTATTCAGCTGTGAAGAATGTTCAGCCAAGTTCTTACAGAAGAACTAAGTATGTAAATACTCACGCAAGAAAATGTCACAGAAAGGAACGTGATTTTTCCCTTGTGAAAAATTTATGAAAAACCCCTTTCCCGAGCTTGGACTCGTGATGCACATCTTGCAACACATTTAAATGAGAAACCAAGCAAATGTGAATTTTGTAACAAGCGATTTGTGGATTCAAGCAACATTTGAAGAGGCATAATTTGGCAACGGATTTATCTTGTTCAGACTGTTCCTTCCGGTTTCTGAAAAAAGAAGATTTGCTGAGCCATTGCTTGAAACAACATGTCGGCTCAAGTGAAAATATTCTTCAGTGTTTGATTTGCAGTCAAGTTCTTAAAAGCATCAGAGGCTTGGAGAACCACGTCAACCGGCATACAAGAGAGCGGCCCTACATTTGCAACGTGTGTTCAAAGTCATACTTTAATGAAGCTTGTTTAAAATCTCATCGACGAACCGCTCATAAGACGCGTTAAAATTAGTTTGCAATGATGTCATAAATGTGTTTTATAATTGCGAAATAAAATTACGTTGACAAAAATTTTACCTACCAATAAAATTTTGCAGAGGTTATTTGATTTGCACAGAATAAAGGTGCTTTTGAACAGGTTGTTCATTAATAAATTCTCAGTATTAATGAAAAACACGTCAGCACTCCCGAATTTAGGTCACTTTTCAAAATTCGTTTGCAAATTGAATTCATTAACACGTACGAGCATGGATGGGGTTGCTTACAGTATTCTCGCAAAAGGAGAGCGTTGATGACAAATAATAATAATCATCATCATCTTCTTATAACGCACCTTTATCTATCATGATAATATTACCCAAGTTTTCTTATATTCAACTCGCTACAATGAAATGATGGAAATTATGTTGGTTAAAGGATTCATTCTTAAGCTGAATATTACAATGATGAGTAATACACTTGCACTTGCAATCGAGGAGTTTTGTAGAGTTGTAAAGTTTTATGAATACGTAAATAAATATGTTGTGTACATAAGTAATAGAAAGTTAAAGTATTTAATTACTTAACGTTACATGCTGACAAATGGATTTATTTTCATAACTACACATTTTGTTTTAAGGTTGATGAATAAAGAATAAAGATGATGATAGCCCGGAATTAAAACATTGTAATTACAAATATTTATTATGTTTATTATAAATTTTGTCTAAACAATCATAAGTGTCAGCATTCGCTGTAGCAAAATTGTATTTTTGCTGATAAACGTGGAAAAAAATTGGGAACTATTACGTGACTTGACAAGAATTATCACTATTGTTCTATTTTTATAACATTTCAATTTCTTGAATCTTGCTTTTACAACTCTTGACACAACTGACGACACCAAAACTTGCAACAGTGAATGCACGCGAGTCTGATTAAATCCGCATACATTTATGTTTTATTATGCATTAAAACTTACTGGTAAATTGCTCATATGTTTTAAATCAAAATTTCAATAATAGTTTATTTTGATTCCTCAGTGCGGTTTGGGTAACGTTACTGATACACCAGAAGCGCCAATTTGCTAAAGACGGCGTCCATGAAAACGGCGCTGGTGGTTACTCAAAAACACTTTTGATGAAAGGGTTTCGTTGCAACAATTGCAAAAATATGGGCGCTCCCGAGTGTGTAGCTGAGTGTGGATCTCCAATGACCTGATGCCAGCCACTTTCTTATTGCAAAGACACAAGTCAACAGATCTTCGGTTGAGCCAATATGTATTTTCAATTGATGAGCAAGCTGTTTCCGTCCTACTCAAAAAATCGTTTGGGGCAGGAAACACAGGGAAACTCAACTTTTGATCTGTGAAAATTCATGTGTGAATATAGTCCCGATTTATTCTTTAGTCGCTTGCCACATATTTCACACTTATAAGGCAATTCATTCAAATGTGATGTCAGGTGCATATCACGAACCCATCGTCGGGAAAAGGATTTATCACAAATGTCACACGGAAACGGTCTTTCCTGTCGATGAACTTGTCGAACGTGGGATTGTAGACCATTTTTATTGAAGAAAGTGATGGGGCATTCTGCACATTTAATTCTCACTCGTTCGTAATGAGTTTGTTGATGCGTCTTCAAGCTTCTGGCTGTAGCAAAACTATTTTGGCACACATCACAAGAGTGCGTTTTTTCATGGGAAAGGATATGTGTGTTTAACATCCACCTGAAATAGAAGCATTTTCCACAAAGTAAGCACTTGAATGGTTTTTCGCCGTTGTGGAACTTTAAATGACGGTTTAGTTCATACTTGTGTGAAAAAGTTTTGCTACAAACGGAGCACTTGTTGTTCGCCCGTTTCTCCAATCGGTGAACTCTTTGAATGTGAGATTTTAGCGAAGAAGAACTAGCGTAGGTTGCTGAACACTTGCTACAAGGGTATGGTTTTTCTCCAATGTGTTTATGCTTAAGATGACCCATTAAGTGGGCAAGGGAACGCGAGCGGTGGTCACAAAAGAGGCAGCTAAAATTCTTTATTTCCGTGTGCGTTAGCTTGTGAGCTGAAAGTTGAGACGAGGAGTTAAAACTTTTTGGGCAAATATCGCACTTTTTTTCTTTCGGAATTAACTTGTTTTCATGAAATATTTGAAAATGTTGCTTTAATGTGATGCTGGTTACAAACTTCTTGGGACATTTGGAACACTTGTAGTTCTTGTTTTTATTACGGAGTGAACACGTTGATGAAGTTTGAGATGTGCAGCTGTTTTGGATGCTTTCCCACATTTTGAGCAACTAAATGGCCGCTCGTTAGTGTGATAAAACATGTGACGTGAAAGTGTCTTTGAGTTTGTATAACATTTGCCACAAACCAAACATTTGTGGTTTTCCTGCATTTTTGCCTTCTTTGGTTTTGATAGATGGTTAGGTGAAGGGAACACGTTATTACCGCACTTTTTTGGTGACATTTTTCAGACCACAAGTTTTTTATTTTACTTAATAGTTTTATGAATTTGTAGTAGACAGATTATCAACCAATGTTGGTACAATTGCAAGTTAAATAACATGTACAGAAGCAGATTGTAGGTGTACTGCAGTAGTATTTTTCTTAAAAACGGATTGCTTGCAGGTAGGAAGCTGATGTGAAACTGGATACACTTTCATTTTTGTTTTTCAACCTTCTGTGTAAAAAGGCAACCTTGGGCTGTTTTACTCAACCAGACACATAACAAGCTTGACTTTCAGAGCAATGAGAACACAACCCTGCTACTTTGTTGAGATGGTTATAAATCCTTTTGCTATTAGTTCATACCACACCTTTGGTTTTCTTGATAAATTGAAAGCAAAGCAGGCTTACAAAGAATGTATATAAACGTGTGGTGTACTCAAAGAGCTAACTTTCACATAACAAGAATGTATTTTATTTTTGACATTAAGTTTGTAAGTCGGGGTGGGCATTCATATAGTTTTTACATAAATTTGGCATGTATGCTTTGTATATTTTATAAAACTCTATGCTTACTTTTTCTTAAGATCTGAAAGCATTGAGGGGTAACAATACCTACCGTCTCTATGTGCATGTAAAAACTTTCGTAGAAGTATATAGTTGGCAGTTATATAGACGTTCCTATGAATGGCTATTCATGTGGTTCTCAAACGGTTGAGTCTTGTGGAGTTTGATGATACAGAAAACTCAAGTCAAAATGTCAAAATTTCTTCCAACCTTTTTTTCAATTGATGTTTAAGCAAATCAAACGTACTCAAAAAACCGCTTGAAGCAAACTGTACGCTTCAAATCCGGGAGTTTGGTGTGCCTTTTGACATGAGCTGAAACCTCACGTTTCAGTCTAAACTCCACACTTCGTCACCCCACGAGCATAATTTAGATTGGTACTTGGAACAAAATATGCGCTTGTACATAACTTTCTTTGAAGAAAAATAGATCAATCACATGTCAATGGAGATGCAAACACAGAAAGGGTGACGGTGTTGATGACAATAAATGAAAAACAAGGATGCTGATGCTCATGCAATAAAACGACATAAAAAGGTACATTTTTATGTATACTTTACAAATGTTTGTTAAGCACATTTTCAGCTTTCCAATGCATTGCATACCGCATAACCGACTGCTGGAGTAGCTCTGTACACAAGAAGGTAGGAAACATGTGATTTCTTTATTTACTCAAAGATAAACATCACCAGTCTCTTTATCAAGCCCTGACCAGTCCGAGCAAATAGCTTAATTTGTATTTCAAAATGGCCTACTTCCCTGATGGCCTGGAGGAATTCCAAATCCAAATAGACTACAAATTCAAAAGCATCCAGTTACTGAAAGATGCTCTCACCCACTCAAAGTGTACCCTTTTCGGAAACTCAGTGAAAAGCAAAAGTTTTAAGAATTTAGTTATTGTTGGCTCCGCCGTTTTAAAACTAATTACATCAGAATATGCCATCCGTCAAAATCACGAACTGAAAGAAGTAACTCTTTCCGAACACATGGCATACGTGAAGGAATACGAAAGCGATTACAAAAGATCAGCCTACGAATTTTTTGGAAATGATTGCAATTCTAGCATAAATGCAGTTGGAGTGATTCGGATCAGTGAGTGAATCTTGAAAGATCCAAACTTTGGTGAGATAAAGTACAATAAATTTATCAATGCAGTTTTTGGCGCAGTGTTTGTGGACTGTGGAGGCTCAAGTGGAAATGGGATTAAAAAGTGTAGACATGTCTTTCGTACTGTTTTGGATTTTACTTCACTTGAAACACTACCAAAATTGAGAAATTGCTTCCCAGTTCATGAAAGTATTCGCGAAAATTGGCTGAAAATGGGCATTGATGAAACATACATGTGCAATGCGAGCTTTTCTCTTCAATTTGAAAACCCGGATCTTCTCTGTGAGGCATTCATTCACGAATCATTTTACAGACCATTAGAAAAGCAGGAAGATATAGCTAAAATTCACAAACCGGACCATCAGAGACTGGCGTTTTTAGGGGAAAGTGTGCTTGAGCTTTTAATTGCAGAGTTCATGTTTGAAAAATACCCCAATGGAAAAAGATCAATTGTTGAGTTTGTTGATAGTCAAATCATCTCAAAGTCAACACGTTGGAGACAAGTTGCAGAGAAGAATAACTTGACACGTTTTGTAAAAATGGATGAGCACGCCGTGTTTGACCAACTTGACAAGATTTTGGAAGCTTTCGTCGGTGCCGCTTACATTGATTGCGGGTTTGATGACACGAAAGAATTGGTTTTTAACAAGTGGAAACTCACTGGTAAGTTTATACAAGTTGTAAAAATTCAAATTAAATTATTTTTTAAATATTTTGAATGTAAAATAACTGTATTCTATTATTCTTTCTTTAGAACTGAATGCATGGAAACCCCAACCCACTCCAACCTTTGTAAGTGAGGATGAAAGAAGACTTTACAGGCAAAAACTTATTGTAGATCTGGCCGTGGCATATTTAGCAATCCGTTTATGGAAGTCTAAATCTTGAAGTTTGGGTTTCAGTTCCACAAATGAAGATTGCAAATCAGAAAAATGTTTTCCAATAATTCTTAATTACTTGTACGTAATTAGTTGCATGATTCAAATCAAAATCTGTATAAAATGATAGATTCATAAGTAATTAAAATAATAATTTAATTAAATGCAATTACATTTTGAATAACAAAACAAATGTGCACATAATGAAATGATGTGTATATTCTATATTTATAGAATAGGAAGAGTTGAAAACATTTATTGTATTTGCTGGATTATTATTATTATTATTATTGGGTTAATTGCTTAGCTAGAATAATTATTTCTACCAAACGTTTAGATAGAAGATATGGATTAAAATACCATCCAAATATTTTTACACAAAACTTGTAACAGTGAAAGGGTTAAAAGGATTTTATAATAATTATATTGTTCACATATTTGGTCGTAATTATATTAAAAAATGCAAATGATATTTATGACGATTTTCAAATTGTAGTGTATATTTTACATAATAAAAACACGATCATTGAATAAAACTTACATAAAAACTATTAAAAATATTTATTTGATTCTGATAAAACTATTCCCATTCATCTATGAAATGGTTTGATGGTTTGCATAGGTGGAGGATATATTTGGGCTAATTCTATATCTGTCATTCTTTTTTTATTTCTAAAAAGTAAGCTCGCATCTCTCATTCTCTCCACAACTAAACTACTATGCATTTGTGAGGAACTTATCGAACGAGCCATTTTACTAGCCGCGCCTTGAAATAACTTCTTCAAATGGGTAATTCTCGCATTTTTATCGCCTTTTGCTTCACTGATGCTGTTAAAATCAATCATAGCCTGCGATCCCAATTTTTGATAGAGGAAGAAGTTGATGTTGAAAAATGGCATCACGACGCCCCAATCTTTCTCTGGGTTGAGTTAGCTCAACCCAGAGAAAGAGCTCAAGTATTTGTAGTATGATGGATGATAAAGTGGAATTGTCAGATGTTTTCTCTAAATCAAAATACAATTGCAAAAAGTTAAATTATACTATAATTGCATAAATAATGAAACTTATAGTCAAGAAAAAGATTACACTATCAATGTCGTTTTCCATCATCCAGCTTCACCTCCAAGGAGAAGAAAAAACAAATGTTCTTTTGTGTTACTCAGATAATTCAGAATAAAGCTGGTAAACCATTCCCACGCATCCCGAATCGTATCTTCTTCTTTTGGACTGTAGGTCAAGCTGGCGTTCATCAACAAAACACCTAATATATTGATGAAAGGTCTATTGACACACATGTGCAAGATACCCTAAATAATATAATGTTTCCGCTGTGAATAAATTACCTTGCTGAATCCATCCATTTAAGTTTGCTGAAACATTGCTTTCTTCCAATTTTATGTTTGTTATTTTGAATGCAGATTGCACCAAATCCTAAGAAACCAACGCCATTTCCTCCTTAAGAAAATCCAAAATTTGATCAGTGGAATCCGTTGGAGATCCATGAAATGCGAAATCTGATGAATCTACGCTTTCTGCTGGATCGTTTCCCAAGACTACAACTCGCGTGGTTTCAATAGAATGGCCGTTCATAAACTGAAACACTTTGTCATCGCGATCATAAGGGGTTTTTACCAACTTCCAGAAAACCTGAGAGATGAATTAAATTTAAATCATAATTCTATAGTTACCTCAAAATAATGTTTTACATGAAATCACTTACGTAATGCAAAAAGAGCCAAAAATGAAAGACGTGTATGTTAGCTGCATTTCGAGGTTGGTTGATGTTGAGTGTCTTGAACAAATCCTCCACACGTTTAACCACGTATGGATGAGGTAATCCTTCTTCAAATGAAAACTGCGTTGAAATCACGTTGAGCCAAGAGCAAAGGTTTCTTCCGTGATTTTTATATCCACCAACAGGGAAAAATATTGAAAACAGGTCCGTAAAGCGTATATGTTGGGGTTTGTTACTGGCATGGTATTCTGCTAAATCACGACGTTCAGAAATAGCTTGAAAGAATGAATGTACCATCGTCAAAATTGAGTGAAATTGAGAAATATTGAGTCGCAAAAATTTACTTCCTTCTACCTGGAACAATATTAGTATACTGGCTGAATGTTTCATTCATATAGTGTGGACATAAAACTGAAAAAGAAGTGAACTTGAGAGGATTATCAGACAGATGTTTACCGAGTGCACGATAACAACGTTTTCCTGTTGGTGACTAAAACCAAAACGGCCAATCTTTTTCATAGCGGGCTATCATTTATCCAACATCCTGTCTGCCATCAAAATTTTTTTGTCAATACTCAAACGTGCACACCATATTGCATCATAACCTACGTGCAGAGAAGATAAAATGCGAATACAAAAACATTGGCAGGACATTGACTGAATAGTGTTTGTCTTCACGGTTCATTTCCCTTTCTATTTTTCATCTACGTACGTAATTTGGTTTCTGCATGATATACAGTAACAACTGTAATAACTGTAATATTTATGACTTTGTGTTGAAGAACAGGTTGCATTTATGTAGATGAAATATATTTTAGTAGTATGGCACTCGACCTTGAACTTGTATCTGAGTTGTAAAATAACTGTATATGTGGTGACACAGTCATTAATATTCAATTTCATTCATGAGGACTCGTGAGTAACAACCTGTTTTTTAGCGAACGCGAAAAGGATTGTTTACATGATGATAATAAGGCTTTTGTGTTGCTTGCTGACAAAATTGGTACCACTGACGTTTGATTTACCTATGTCATGTCAAATTCGTCAAATATTATTTAATCAAAATGATTCTCACGATGCCCCACAGCTATGTGTTTGTTCGAAATTTGTGAATTTTTGTGATTACGTAAAATTTAAGTGTCAAGAATATTAGCTTAACATTACTTCTTCGTTAAAAAATATGAATAAGATAAACCGTGCAAATTATTGACCAAACCAAATCAATCTAACGATTTATTTAAAGCTACCATTCATTGTGTAATTCTTTGTTTTGAATTTATTTTGGACGTTTTACAAATGTTTATTTTATTGTAACTTCGCTTAAATCTTGCAATAGCAACTGCTTCCTCGGCATGTTCCCCTTCCACCCTTGTAACCGTGAGCCTTGCAGCATTCCAGGCAATAATATGAATTATTGGGACAATGGTTGTTGCATGGTTGCACTGGAGTGTCCTCGGCGTTTGCAGATTCTGTTAAGAAATGAAACGTTATAATTTGTTCATAAAACATGTGTATCCTTCGAATTTAGTTTAATTACCTATTTCGGAACTGATTACAGCCACGGCAAAGAGGACGGCAAGGAGGGTGAAGACAATCTTGGAGTTTGCCATTTTGATATACTAATAGTGTGCTGAAGTGTTTTGCTTGATAAGTGTTTTGATGATTTTGATGTGGAGACTACAGAAGGAGATTGATAACTGAAATAGCTTTTTCGTCGTCTATTTATATAAATAGCTGCCACCTGCAAAATTAACTACTTTGATTTGGTTTGATTTGCTAACTCTGCAGCCTTTACATTTAAAAAAGTTGAATGAAGCAATGCAGTTGTGAATGAAAACCTTTACCAAACAGTTTCTCCTTCCTGCGTCATCATTACTGCGAAAAGGGTGGTATTCAATATTTACCACGTTGTGAAAGCCTGTGGTTTTGAGCAGCATAATTATCATCCACTCCACCTGCAACAATTGTCACTTTCAACTAATTAGGAACTGTAATTGTCGTCAGGGCTCGCAAGCTTTTCTTTAACTATTTATACTATGTAGACAACACACTTGCGTTAAATAACAGTGTCCATCTTTATAACAAACGTTGCAAATTCGCTGCTGATAAAATCAATCGCCATCCAATAACGTACTTCTTCACCAAGAAATAGTCACCTAAAATGAGCGACAGGTTTCTGTTTCATATTTGTGGGCCCTGCACAGTGCACACATAATGCTGCTCAAAAGGCGTAGTACCGTAATATTTTTCGCACGACGAAATGAAAAATAAAGTTGCGCCATTGAGCTACATTTCAATTCTTGGAAAATCTGACGTCAATGAAAGGTGCCGTATGCATTTTCTGCTAAGGATCCAATAAACTTTGTTAATAATTGTTACCGATACAGTCAACTGGGAACGAAAAAAGCAAGGTATAAAAAGGCCTAGTCAAATTCATCAACTCATCAGTCTCAAATTGTTCATTTATTGTTGAGAAGACTTCATCCACTCCAAGCCAAAATCATCATGCAAAAACAAATCCTCTCAGCATTCTTCTTGTTCACTTTGGCTTTCGTTCTGATTGCCACTGTAGGTATGTACAACATCCACTATTGTTTTCTAAAAAAATACATTAAAATTGGTTTCTGGACTAAAAAGCCGACAATTAACCAAGCCTTCGAAGGAATTCAAAAACTGCCATATCTTTATTAAAATTTCTTTCTTTTTCAGATGCAGAATACACCAACGTTCAACCTTGCAACGAAGTTTGTCCAAGAAGTCAAGCAGAGATCAATGAATGCTGCAGGGCTCATGGATATAAGTCTGATGGATACTGTGCAGGAGGAAGAAATGCAAAATGTAAACTTTGAACGATGAAAAGCTAAAGCATGTTGAATTGCTGGCATGCAATAAATGAAGATTTGACAACGTCATGCATTTAATTTTTTGTCGTAACAACATAATTCAATGTGAAAATGCTTTGAATGTACAAATAAATTGAAATTCTACTACCAACTATATAATATTGGCTATCTGTGTGCAAAGTGTAATGCCAATCAGACAATAAACTGGCTTCCCATTAACGGTGCACGTCAATTCTTTTATTTTCCCTAGTGAAAATTTCTTGACGTACATCAGCCAAAATTACCAATTACCATGCATAACTGAATGCAAATCATTTCTTTTTAAGCCTGTGACAGATGAGGTCAGTATTTACAACGATCTATGATATGGTGAATGATTTAGATTCATTGATTATTCCTTAAGATTCTAGACGGGATTTTTCTAACGGGATTGTTTTCAGCATTAGACCAAAATAAAAGCTTACACTACATAATTTTACTTATATATGCCAATCCTACTCACCGTTCATAATATAACTAACATACGTGGGTAATTTAAAGCTAGCAACAATGTAATAGTATTATCGGTGGCAGCTTGAACGATTTGCAAACCTGTGAGCTTTTTTACTTTAAAAAACGGTCCGATTTGGAACCCTATTGGCATCAAGGCTTTGCACTACATCCGACTACAGACGAGCCATCAACTTGCCTTTCCAAAATAGAATCAATCTCTCAGAACAACGAAAAGGAACTGCGGCATAGTTGGAGAACATCAGGATTACCGCATGAATAAACAAAAATTAAAAGTAGTGCTACACAGGAAAAAATTCGAAATGCTGCGTAATATAAAATATTGTAAGGCATGCGTAGTTAGAAACAATGCAGAGCATCATACCAAATGCCATCGTTGGAATAAAAATATTCACGTTTGTGTTTGCCTCAGAGATCAGAAAAAATTGCCGTAATTGCATGTTTCCGGATTGTGTAAAGCTCCAGGAATTTGGTTGCTCAGGGATTTTTTTTAAATTTTGAAGGCTTCGGGTTTCCGTTTGATTTGGAATCTTTTCATTTTTCAAATTTGGTTGCCAAATAGACAAATATCTTCTTTTGGATTTCAATCCTTGGATGAGTACTTCCTCAACTGAGATTGGTTCCTTCCATTTTTGCTTGAAATAGTTCAACACCAGCCGGTTTAGGGAATGCAAAAAAAATAAGGATTCTTGTAATAAAGCAGTAGCTCCATATTTTCATATTTCATCTGGAATTTAAGTTTTGATGGGGAATCAATTTGTTACTTGATAAATTATAATAAAAGGGAGTGTTGAAAAAATTCTGGAAACTTAGGTGACAATTAATGAATGCTTCACCGAATCCCATTTTTACATAAATAGTTGTAATAACGGCTTTGGTAAAAAATCTGCCACACAAAATTACTTTATTCAAGAAATTAACAAATGAGCAAAGCGACCATTTCAACCGACCACCAATAGAATAAACTGACGAAGTGCAACTACTTGTAATTTTGGTATAGATAAAGTACATAGAAAATGTCTTCAAAATTCAGTGCAATGTAAAATGCAAACCTTGGCTTTTCGCTTTGGCATTTTATTTCGATATTTTAAACTTTCTTCTACCATAACCGTGGTCACTTTTCCCTACTTTTTTATTTTAGGTACTCAAAAATTTCAATATAGGTTTGTTTAGGATATAAAAATTGTCAGCCTGCTGGTAAAAGAGTCTTGAACAAGTCTTTAAAATTATTAACATGATGTAAAAGAGACTGCAAAACACCAAAATCAATGTAAATCCGTTTGAGCATTGGTATGAACACGATTTGGTTCTTTCTTAGGCCCGAATTTTATAAAACATAAGTTGTAGCAACGATGGCAAATATCTAGAGCAATGTGCTTGGAAATAAACCTTCGGAAAAACTATACTGTATATAAATTGGTAGCTCACATGTAAAGTTCACATAAACACGGGTTATATTACGCTTTGTCTTTCCAACCCAACTCAAGTTTGCTCAACGTTTTAAATTATTTCCTTGATTGGACAGCCCATCACTCCCACAGTTATGCTGCATGTGCAATTTAACTAAATATGAACCAGCTTGCTTGAAGTTTTGTGCAACAAACCCAATATTAACTAGTTTAAAAAGTTTAAAACCTGGCAACAAAGAATTTCAGACATAAAATTTGAACATAAATGCCCCTAAAAATGTTTTTATGTTTATATAACAAATCATTCCACACTACTTAAAATCCATGTATGGCAGTAGAATAGCGTTTCAAGCAAAATATTAAACAAGAAATCCAACAAACACGAATTGCCTTTAAAAACTCAAATATAAATTAGAACTACAATAATGTATTTCATTCGGACAGACCATAGCCATAGTGTGTTCTTCCAATAGCAATGGATAACCTATATTTTCATGACAACATGTAAAAATCTCAACACCAGCAATATCTACGCGGTTTGCATGATGGTGGTGCTATACCGTATTTTTACTTTTTGTTGTTTAAAAACTTTCCTTGAACTTTTGACCGATAAAAAATTATGCATAAAAGAATTTTCTGCTGAAATGGTATATAGTGTGCAGATAAGACAAGGATATGAGGTTGGAATAAAAAAAATTCCGCTCGCCTATGGCATTTGAAATCTAGTTCCGCCCATATTAACTCTTGAAGTTTCACTCTATTTAATTAAAATAAACCGGTTCTAGCAGCTACGTCGCACTACGATAAAACCCTCAGAGGAACAAACATCGGTTTTCACCACTAAAACAGCCATGCCTTTCGCAGCTCTGTTTTTCCTTTCACTTCATCTACAAGTATGTTTTTCTTCTTTACCTTTATCAAAAACCCTATCAAACACCGTCTCCTTAAAAACCAGAATACGTCTTGAAGAATCACTCTATTTATTCAAAGACTGCGGTATCTACATAACCCTTGTCGATGTAAACTTCGATCCGAGCCCTACAAACGATGGTTATTTTACTCTCGAACCATTTCAGGAGCTCCCCATAATTCTATCCCTTCGTCGATACGAAAAATCCAAAATAACGAAAAAATATGCTTTTGAGAATGACAAAATGCAGTGTGACGATCAACCCACGCGGATGGTATCCACCAAAACATTCATGTTTAGAGCACCTCCCCCTTCAAAATCAAACTGCCTTGTTCAAGTCTACGTAAACCCTATGTCTTGTAAATTTTGGCAATTTGGAAGTTCAAACTATTACATGGGAAACTCCAAGAAATATTTTGACAGCGATTACCTCAGCCCAATATTTGACTACCGTTCGCAAGACAAAAACTATGCATCCTTGAGTGACTACAACATGGCCAGATCTGGGCTATTCTTTGTGCACATTGCTAGTGCAAAAAACTTCGGTTATGAGCGATGGAGTAGCACGCCACTCTTTAAGGTCGATTATGGATGGCAACAAGCAGAATATCAGTTTGCTTTCAATTTCATTCAGCCAACAAAAATTTTGTACTTGTTCGGGCAGCCGGATGAGTCTACCCCTAATATTGTGACGCATGGTGGATATCTC
Source organism: Orchesella cincta (assembly GCA_001718145.1). NCBI lineage: Eukaryota > Metazoa > Arthropoda > Collembola > Entomobryomorpha > Orchesellidae > Orchesella > Orchesella cincta. The sequence goes on from LJIJ01001140.1 coordinate 23,982, forward strand.
ACTTGCAACAATTACGACGAGTGGTGGCAACGAATTCACAAAGAATGTACGAAACGCAGCAAAATTAATCCTTCATCCGAAATATTTTGCTATACTGCTCAACTAGAGATAGAAGCTGACATGCCAAATGTTTTGTTTATACCAAAATTGTCTGAGATTGGAAAAACCGAAGGTCCTACAACATGGAGGGAATTAGAAATGGCAAGATGGAAAGCAGAAGACTGCAGAGGACACAAAATTCACATAGGATCTCCTGCAGTTAAGAGAATGGGGAAAATTGAAAAATTTTACATGCCAGATTTGAGAAAACCAGGAATGAAAGAGGAGAATGCGGCAATGGAGCATTTAATTTTAGGCTTACTTTCCCCAAATTCAACGGTGTTTGGAGGTGAAAAGAATGGCTTAATGTTTGTAGCATCAATTTTCCCCTTTTTCAGTGTAGCAAAGGCGGAAATTATGTACACAGAATCTGTTGGCTATGTTGGAAAGCTGTCGCAAGTTCATTTCGTAACTTGTGCCCCGCTAGCTGAAAAAGGGTGGCTTTCTCTGACAGGATTAGTGGCTGCATACCATCCCGATCTATGGCTAACCTTGGGCATTGCTGCAGCAGTAAGTGGAAGTAGCGTCCACTTTTTTCTACGAGCAATCGAATATATTACAAATAAAAATTTAGGCGTATCCCTTTACTACTTGGCATTTGCATGGGATGTCCTATTAGGACAGGGAAGCGCTGCCGTGGATAAAATAAAATGGATTGGAGGAACTTGGGCAATTGTGGGAGTCGTTGTGACCAATGCGTATCTTGGTGACAATATCAATATGCTGACAGCTCCTTTGCCAATCAAACGAATTGATACTTTTGAGGATATGTTAGGAAATAATTTTACGATTTACTCAACAACTTTCTCAAATAGCATGATGAAGATCTTGGGAGCAACTTTTGAGAAAGGAACACCAACTGAGCAGCTTATATTTAAGAATATGCTGGGAGGTTTTTCAATTCCAGAATGGCCTGAAAGTCTGTTTACAAAGCTGTACGCCCGCAAGCACTATGATGTTCCTTACACGAAGGCTGTAAACATGGCTAGAAAGGTTGAGCATAAGAAACTAAGATCCTATGGAACTTCTAAGGACTTTGCAACTGCAGGAGATGTTGGATACTACCAAGATGCTATTGGAAGATGTGGGCGAGATGCGTACGTTGAAACTAAGGATACTTTGGATAGATTCTATCTTAAGTTAAAAAAGAGGTTGACATCTAATAATCCTGAATTAACGAAGCAACTCACAATGAGTAAAGATACGTATGGAGAGCTCAGCGAGAATTGGAGATTTGCAAATATTCCTTGGCCTGCTACAATGTTTTTGATTAGAGCTCATGGGATGCTGGAATCTGGATTGATTCAGTTGTGGAAAGAGTGGATATATTGGATGAGCACTTATGCTGCTCAACTCTCGGATGGCGAGGATGAAGAATATAGAGCGGTTTCGCTTAATGGTAATATTAGAGCGATGTTCTTTTTCTATTTGGCTCTGTCGGCAGTTCCGCTGTTTTTGTTTGGATGTGAAACTAGTAAGTACGTAAACGTTTGGGAAAGGCCTGTAGTAAAAAGGTATTCCGGCAAGGTGGCAGGCTGGAGACAATACGTTGCTGCACGCTACAGAGGTATTTTAGTTTCTGATAAAGTTGAACCTTATACTTGATATGGGTTCTTGTCCGTTTTGATATTCATGCTGCTGCTGTTAGAAATTATGGATATTAACTTGAACCTAAATAAACAGGTAAGCAAATATATTAATGTAAAATGAGATATCTACAGAACCTGATGATTGATGTTTCCAAATTATTTTTATTTTTATTAGATATTAGATACAGTATAAGATAAAAGCTTATGGAAAACTAGTTCAGTTGCGTATAGTGGTTACTTCAAATGTAGATTGACTTAATGAATGTAATATTTAATTTAATATTGTAATGTCATATTTTGAGGGATTAAAAATTTCTGCTAAAAATTAAGTGAAAATGTAGCATACGCTTTTATTGTAGACATATTAAACAGGTCCTAGGCCGTGGCATTATTAATATTATCTGAAAAGGGAGGTACTTATTTAATTTGAACATTCGATTGAATATGGCTTTTCTGTACAATCTGTGTTTTATTAAGGGAACATAATGTTTCATGTAATATAAAATCCAAAATTTGTGAATAACATAAAATTTAAAACCAAAGGTCTGTTGGTTTTAATATCTGGCTGGAGATTTGCAAATTGTGTATATTGGAAGGCGGGCAAAACAGGAATTTTGGGAACAAAAACAAAAATTATTACAAGCTCTTTTGCTAGAAAACTTTAAGCATGTACGACTAGTACCTGAAATTACATTTAAAAACTGCTTAAAGGATTTAGGTCAATTCCTATACCAATACAAAATATTTTGTCATGGATTAACTTCTTACTCAACTTTTCGGTCACACCCACACAATCTTGAAAATAATGGTTTAGGAACACAGTTGCAAAGGAGGCGAACTGGTTTACAATGAAACACGTTTATAAATCAAAATCTCCAACTGCCCAACAACAATGAAAAACTACTTAAAACCAGTTGTTTTTCAATGCAAAATTAAACAAACTTCTACTGAAAAACAAGTCAGAAAGTACCTCAGAATTATTTAAATAACTTGCCTTCTATACAATATTTTCTCTTAGTCTTTCATGTTCAAAGAAATGTTTCGTTTCATGTCGGATATAATAGTGACGTTTCGCTCGGCATATTTAAAGCATATTTCAGTACGGTGACGGTAAAACGTTTGGCGAGAAATAAAGCATAAAAAATACTGTATACTGGCCGAAGAATGAATTGGCCGTCTCTGGATCGGATTATGATCGTAAAAATTAAATTTGCCACTTCAAAGTGAAGATCACAGCATGGGATTTGGGAGTGCATGATTTGGTCTTTCTAGCCTACCGTACTAGCTACTATCCAAATTTAGCAAATCCTCCTGGCGTCACAATACGAGATTGTGACCAGTATGCACAATATGCTTTACAATAAGCCTGACTTGAAACCCCAAGTCGGGAACATTGGAAGCTGATTGGCTGCTGGAACAAAAGGATTCATGTAAATTTTTGGGATGTAAGAATAGGGTTAAGTGATTGGCTACCATTTCCTTCCAACAGCCAATCAGCATTCAATGTTCCCGACTATATTGTGCATACTGATTGTGACAGTGAGTTTAGTACCGTCACCATTACAATCACAATAAGTCGCTAGCGAACCGTCCCTAATAAATAATTGCTTTACAGTAATCGTCAATTGTCATACAACTGGGGATGTTTGGTCACAAGAGAAACTTCAATTTAACCCATTTGCCATCCGTATATAAAATTCAATTTTCAATTACAGAGTAGGAAGGAGTAATAGAAAACTGCTTAAAAGACCTTATGTAGTACATTCAAAATTAACTAAGCTTAAACGAAATAAAAACAACAGATGGGAAAACGCCAGAACAACCGTTTTTTGTCAGCTAACCATTACAAGTTATCAACTTTTAACTAACCTTCATAATTCTTCACAACTGCTATTACGTGATGTGCCCAATTGAACTGAATTTTTCCCTATTTAATAGGTCATTAACAAGTCAACCAAAAGTTCTACCGTCCTCTGCACAAACCCCAAAAATGTGTTCTTTCTCACAATATAATAAGGATAGGCCACGCTCAGCTTTAAAGTCCAATTGTTTGCCACACACCTCACAACATCCGTTTCTCTTCCCATCACATTTCTTACCTTTATTTGGAGGTCACGTGAAGCCTGAATGCTTTCAGCGACCACTTTAAACTCCACGTATACAATGAACAATGCCATACAAACGGTAAGAAACGCGATTTGGTAACCCGGTGTGTAGAGCATCATCTCAAAATATCTTATGCAGAGAAATGCCGCCGCTACTGCGACAGCTTGAGCGCAAGCCTGGTGAGTGCTTATCATTGGATTGGCGACAAATACGTCAAAGGTTCTGTTTAGAACTTGATGAGATTTGTACAATTGAATCATTGTTGTTCCATCCAGAATTCCTAGTTGAGTTTGAAATTTGACCGAATTTCCTATCCAACTTCGGGTTACTTTGGATGGGTGCAGGGAGGTAAGCCAAAACACGAGGAATTTTAGGTACATTATTCCAAGCAGGAGAAAAAGACACGCCGCATTGCAACATTGGAGAATTGCCCAGATCACGAAGAGAATATGAGGAAGGAACTGAATCTCCGCGCGAATTTCAACCTCGAGTACTTCAGCAAAGAAACGATGAAGTGGCTCCACGGGTTGCAGGAATAAAATCCCGAAGGCAGCAGGTACAACAAGAGTGCTCCCAGCCACGGCAGCAGAAAGGAGTTCCAGCACAAGGGTTGTTCGTTTTAGATTCGGGTGGGTTTTCAGGGGCACTTTGAATTTTTCTAAACGGAAATTATATTAGATTTAGCAGATATTCAATTAAAATTAAAGGTGTTCTGTTTACCTTCCAATCTTGAATTCCAGTCCAGCATATTATTGAAGAAAATTATTATCTCCTCCTTGAACTTGACCATTACAATGAGACAGCTGAAAATTGAAATAATGATTGCAATTATAGCTTGGTCACAAGCCATTAGCACTGGGGCCATTTCCAACTTCACAACTGTTGCCTCATCAAAGCTAAATAACTGTGCGTTGACGTAACGGAGAAATAGGATGATGCCGTAAGCTGCAAGGTAAAAAATAAAAAGATAAAAATTCCAGAAGGAGTAGACGCTCGCTGGTGCCAGTCGATCCTTTTGGAAATCCCAGCGAAACGGGGAACAGAAACCGATTTGCATGATGTACATGCGGATCCGAATTATTTTGAGTAGTCGTTGGGAAAACATTTTTGGCAGACAGGGGTAGAAATCAGTGAAAAGAACTTTTTAGATATTGAATGGTCAATGTTAAAACCTACATGATATAACATTTGTTAAGATAGCTTACTTTTTTCTCATCACAAAATCAAATAGGCGGGGAAGCAATTAAGAATGAAGTTATAACGTTTGGATAACTTGTTAAAGTTAAGAATAATTAATTTGAAATGGTTACGCAAAATAATCAGTTTATTTTGATTAGTTCAATCCCATTTATAAAACCGATTACAACGGTAAATTATTTGACAACGAATCAAAAATCCAAAAAGATGAACTTGTCACTATTACTAACATGATTCCGTCATATGTCAGTCGCTTTTTCGTCTAAATAGGTCAAGGATTGCAAATTACCACATTCCTTCACAATTTCATGCTGCAAGCTCACCTAAAATCCTGAAAATATGCATTACGATAGTTCAAAGAATTATGCTGCAAACAAAATTTTATTTAAATGATTATGTGTCTTAATTTATTATAAATCCGTGTTACAAACCTATAATATTATGTAAACGTCAAGCTAATACTGTATTAAAATTCATTCATTCAATGTGTATTAAGTATGTTGACAGTGTTTTACTTATTACGAAATACATTCAGCATTTTTACGCTAAAGTAACTACAGAATTAATTTAAATTTGAAGCTAACAAAAGAGAAATAGTATAATCGGTTGCCACCTCAATCATTTGCAAGCCTGTCAGTTTTTTTGTCATGAAGAACGGTCCCATTGTGAACCCTATTGGCTGCATGGCCCTACACTGCTTTCGACTTATGCGATCCACCAATCTCCCTTTCCAATGACGAATCATTCTCTCAGAGCAAAGGAGAGGAGAATAAGCATGATGGGAGAAGAAAAGGATCAGCGTGTGAATGCAAACAACAAGAAAGCAAGCGACCAAGAAAATGTGTCGGAATGATTCAACCGAATACATTGTCAAACATGTGTAATTACTCAAAATGCAAAAGGTCATACCAACACAGGACATTGTTGGAATGAAAACAAAAACGTTTGAATTTGACGCAGTGATCAGCATATGAAGCCGTAAGTGCAAACTGTGGGATTGTGCAAAGTTCCAGTTTTGTGTTCGCTCGCCATTTTCATGTATATTTTTAGCATTCGGCCAAATTTTGCGTTTTTCAAGTTTTGTTACCAAATAGACAAATATTTTCTTCAGCATTTCATCCAACCAATTATCAGTTTTACGAGAGCCTAAGCATCTCCGCAAGTTTTCTTGGGTTTGGTTTTTAAATGCAGTACAGCATGTCAACACGAGTAGAAGAAAATCGGCACATATATTTGCGCAGAAGAAGCCCGCAGTTCCGTACCAAATCGAGGCAAAAAGCCGCCTAGGTATCTCAGGAACGATTCCCTGTAGCACGATATTGATAAAATCGTGATTACCAAATAGTGGATAAACCATAACGGCGAATGGAAAGTTAGTAAATCCAATTACAAGTCCGTATGATACCAACTCAGCTAAATCCACCGGTCTTTTCGAATTTGGCCAACCTAAAATATATATACATTTTACGTTAATTATGAAAGATATCTGCGTAAAATGGTCTAGTTTAGTTTACCTGTTCTCCGGATTTTTTCCTCTTTCAAAATTTGTGAAGTTGTGCTAGTAAACTCGAACGGGACCCTCTCCATCGTGTAGAAAGTGACTAATGCTTGCACAGACATTGCAAAACAGAACCCTGAATGATTACTTCCTCAGCTGAGACTGGCTCGTCCCACTTTGCTTTGAAAGAGTTTAAAATAAGGCGGTAAACGGAATATGAACAAATAACTATCCCTGTAAAAATGCTGTATATCCATGCTTTCATTTTTCGCCTGCATTTTAGGTTTGGATGAGGAACCAGTTTTCCGGTTGCTAAATCATAGTAAAAGGGAGAGCTAAAAAAATTCTGAAACAAGACGTGGCAATTAATGAATGCTTCACCAAATCCCATTTTGATCCGTTACTCTAATATATGTAGACAGTGTTTTAAGCTTATATTATATAAAGAATTTGTTACAAACAAAATAATTAATCCTGGTAGTACGAACTGATGAACTCAAACTAAACTCTGTTGAGATAAAATCACCTCTAAAAACGGGAGTTACTAAAGTGCACAAGTATTTTTTTGATTTTGCACAAGTGCACAAGTTGCACAAGTGCACAAGTGAATTCTTCGATTTTGCACAAGTTGCACAAGCGCACAAGTTGCACAAGCGCACAAGTTGCACAAGCGCACAAGTTGCACAAGTTGCACAAGCGCACAAGTTGCACAAGTTGCACAAGCGCACAAGTTGCACAAGTTGCACAAGCGCACAAGTTGGAAAAGTGCACAAGTTGGAAAAGTGCACAAGCTGGAAAAGTCGACATGTGAATTCTTTGATTTTGCTAGAACGCACAAGTGAATTCTTCGATTTTGCACAAGCGCTCAAGTGAATTCTTTGATTTTGCACAAGTTGCAATGCGCACTTCTCGTTTAGAACAAGTGGAAGCGTGGTTTTTTCTTTCGGTGAAACTGTTTATCTTGATAACTTTATGATATGCCAATATTATTCACCGTAGATTAAATTGTTAAAAAAACCAAAGAAGTGCTGTTTAGAGAGTGATTTAATACGGTAATGTGCTACTAATTTTATTAAATACCGTTACTACTAACAATTTAGGTATTTTAGATTCCAAAACAAAATGAGTTAATAATAATAAAGAGAAAACAATCGGATAAATAAAAGCAGTATTGTCTTAACAGGTTTTAAATAGGTTGCACAATTATTTTTGGCATACGTCATAAGTTTCTCCTCGGACCAGCTTCTTTGCAAGGCATGTAATGTGAACACGTTGCTTACAAATGTAGCAGATTTCGGTTTGAGCAGGTAAAACAGTTGGTTTCATGCAAATGTGGCACTTTGATTTTTGCGTTTTATCAACTGCACAGTCTCCCAAAAGTGTAGCGATGATATGATTCCGGTAGTCCTTAATAATTGGCATTTTCTCAGTACTCCAATTTCTCACTACTGCTTCAGCGTAGAAGCATACAAATGGGCCACATTGAATAGCGTCTTGACCAAATGAACGTACAGCATCAGGGTAGGATACATTCCATTCAGTTTCCATTTTCATTCTGAATTTCCCATTAAAAGTTTTCTGTATTATTGTTCTTGCATTTTGAGGCAACTCAAATGCTTCTTGCGGGTCGAACACTGTAAATGTTGAAAAATCACATTTGACGTTAATTTGCAGACCCATTAAAGATAGGCTTCTGAAAAATATGAGGGAGCATTACCTTTAATCATTGTAGTTGCTGGTTCCAAAACAAGAAGTATCCAGTGGTTTTCGTTCTTACTGTATGGAATCAGAACATTTCGTACATTTCCCCAGTCATAACACTCAACATACTGTTCCTTTTCTTTCACAAAGTTTGCAAACAACCAGCAGTATCTTTGCCAAGAAATAAATTAATGGATTCTCCCACAGAAATAGCAACGACATCGGATCCTTCAAAATCTGTGATTTTGGAAAGAAATGCTGAAATGGTGGAGTCTACCATCCAATCTTCCGCGCCATCTAGTTCTCCTTTCTTGAACAGTTTTGAAAGCAGGCGAATTTCAGCTTTGGTTGGTGTGGGCTGAACTGATTTGATATCTGCAACTGTAATAATACCGATCGGAAACTGCAAAAACCGTGACGAAGCGTTAAATCTATCCATTTTTGGCAGCTTGGAGTCCAACGTTTTAAGTACGATGTCAACATTATCTGCTAAAAAAACAAAGCTGGATGGTACATCCTTTTTTGTGCTTCATTATGCGTTGCAAAATGGTTGTTTTACATTAGCTACCTTTTATGTCGTTTAGCAGATGGCCATTAACGGCGTCCTCAAGTACGGCGATGTCACAACCAGTATTTCCAGACGAAGCACTTGAGACACCATTTTCACCTAGCTGAAACTCTTAAAACTCTTAAACTCTTTCTCCATGAAACACTAATCCAAGAACTTCAGAATTTTATCACAAAGTCAGACGTTATAATCAAACCAAGTGACAAGAATGCAGGTCTATGTATTATGTCCATTACCGATTACAACAAAGAAGTGTTCCGTCAATTAACAGATGAAAGTACTTACATTCCGTCAACGAGATCTCATTACGATATAGCTATGAATGAATTTATAGACAAAACAGGACATTTAAGTCGAACACTATTCAAATCAACTAAACTAAAAACTTTAATTCCAGCAAAACATGCTCCTGCCAATTTTTATATACTAGCAAAAGTTCACAAGAAATACGATAATTTTCCTATAGGAAGACCGATTAGCAGTACAATAAATACAATAAATAGAGGTCACTCAATGTTACTTGATAGCTCACTGAAACCATTATGCCCTTACCTACCTGATTTAATTATAGACACTCCGCATTTATTGTATCTGTTGAATAGCCTTAAACTAGATCCAAATAGAAAGTACTGTTTAGTGACAGCAGATATAACCTCGATGTATACAGAACTTCCAACGAATTTGTAAAAGCAACTGTTTAAAGTTTTTTAGTCGCGTGAAACACCTCACTAATATTCCATTTAATCTTAACGAGCAGCAACTGAAACACTTACTTGATGCTAGCCTAGATTACAGCTATTTAATGTATAATGAAGAAATTTTCTTCCAAAAGAAAGGTATTCAAATGGGTAACAATGCAAGCGTATCTATAGCAAACATAACGGCAAGCCTAGAACTGGGAGAAATGTGGAGAAAGGAAATGATATTCAGAGGGCGGTTCATTGACGATATTCTAAGCTTACTTGATGTGACAGATATAAATGAACCAATTGAAACGTATTTAAATGAGACTTTTCAACATCCTTTTCTAAAATTCACATACGAATTCAGTTTCTCGACCATTTCATTTTAGATTTGAATATTGAAATTAATAACAATAAAATAGTTACTTCTTTGTTTCAGAAACCAATGTCAAAGCATGAATATTTACACTTCAATTCGGCTCATCCGAAACACATTCTAAAATCCTTACCTTATTCATGTGGCTTACGAGTAATAAGATCATGCAGCGAGAAACAAACAAGAATCTCAGAACTAAATTCAATGTTTCAAAAGTTTTTTAATCGAGGATATCCACCACAGCTTCTCAACAAAGTATATGATAATCTTACAAAAATAGATAGAACGTCTCTTATGATTCCAAAATCAGATTTACACATAAAAACGATACAACTTCACTATCCCTCTCTTCTGGCAGAATATCACAACAACAAAGTAGTGAAAACTCCAGCTCAATCTTCTACGTTTATTGTACTACCATTCTATCAAAGTCTGCCACAACTAAAAGCAAAGTGAACATATGTATAATGAAATCCATACTCCAATGCCGATCACCTGTATTGAAAGCTATAGTACTTGATCTAAACGTAAAATACGCTCACACAATACCCAATGCTATGAGTAAGATACTTGCGCGTAAAAGTAATCAAAGCCAGACCGCCCAACAAGTGTAAAAGCAACAACAGTCAAAATCTAATGTATATTCATTCACACTCATCTAAGTCACATCTCTTTTATATATATAAATACGAGTGTAATTAACTTTTTAATTAATGCGACTAAAACACATATACAGTAAGTAAGCTAGTAATATTTAAATATGTATATAATCCACTCAAATACTATTTTACTTAAGAAATATTTATATTCTTTTCTCCAGTTAATTCATGTAATGTTTACGATGTACGGACTACACAACATACCAACTAATATGTAATTTTATTTGATTAACCGAGGTAAATTGTTCAGTATCCACTACTTTATAATTCCATTCAAAATATGTATTATGTAATATTGAATCCTTGAATCCATAATCTTATTTGTATTATAGCCTGATGATGATATATTAAAATCGAAACCGGTCGCTCACGGTTAACTAAACATCTTGTTCACAGTGTGATAAATATTGTCATTTAAAACAAACCTCAAAAAAAAAATTATGCCCTTACCTACCTGATTTAATTATAGACACTCCGCATTTATTGTATCTGTTGAATAGCCTTAAACTAGATCCAAATAGAAAGTACTGTTTAGTGACAGCAGATATAACCTCGATGTATACAGAACTTCCAACGAATATTTGTAAAAGCAACTGTTTAAAGTTTTTTAGTCGCGTGAAACCTCACTAATATTCCATTTAATCTTAACGAGCAGCAACTGAAACACTTACTTGATGCTAGCCTAGATTACAGCTATTTAATGTATAATGAAGAAATTTTCTTCAAAAGAAAGGTATTCAAATGGGTAACAATGCAAGCGTATCTATAGCAAACATAACGGCAAGCCTTGAACTGGAGAAAATGTGGAGAAAGGAAATGATATTCAGAGGGCGGTTCATTGACGATATTCTAAGCTTACTTGATGTGACAGATATAAATGAACCAATTGAAACGTATTTAAATGAGACTTTTCAACATCCTTTTCTAAAATTCACATACGAATTCAGTTTCTCGACCATTTCATTTTTAGATTTGAATATTGAAATTAATAACAATAAAATAGTTACTTCTTTGTTTTTCAGAAACCAATGTCAAAGCATGAATATTTACACTTCAATTCGGCTCATCCGAAACACATTCTAAAATCCTTACCTTATTCATGTGGCTTACGAGTAATAAGATCATGCAGCGAGAAACAAACAAGAATCTCAGAACTAAAATTCAATGTTTCAAAAGTTTTTTAATCGAGGATATCCACCACAGCTTCTCAACAAAAGTATATGATAATCTTACAAAAATAGATAGAACGTCTCTTATGATTCCAAAATCAGATTTACACATAAAAACGATACAACTTCACTATCCCTCTCTTCTGCAGAATATCACAACAACAAAGTAGTGAAAACTCCAGCTCAATCTTCTACGTTTATTGTACTACCATTCTATCAAAGTCTGCCACAACTAAAAAGCAAAGTGAACATATGTATAATGAAATCCATACTCCAATGCCGATCACCTGTATTGAAAGCTATAGTACTTGATCTAAACGTAAAATACGCTCACACAATACCCAATGCTATGAGTAAGATACTTGCGCGTAAAAGTAATCAAAGCCAGACCCCAACAAGTGTAAAAGCAACAACAGTCAAAATCTAATGTATATTCATTCACACTCATCTAAGTCACATCTCTTTTATATATATAAATACGAGTGTAATTAACTAAGTTTTAATTAATGCGACTAAAACACATATACAGTAAGTAAGCTAGTAATATTTAAATATGTATATAATCCACTCAAATACTATTTTACTTAAGAAATATTATATTTCTTTTCTCCAGTTAATTCATGTAATGTTTACGATGTGACGGACTACAAACATACCAACTAATATGTAATTTTATTTGATTAACCGAGGTAAATTGTTCAGTATCCACTACTTTATAATTCCATTCAAAATATGTATTATGTAATATTGAATCCTTGAATCCATAATCTTATTTGTATTATAGCCTGATGATGATATATTAAAATCGAAAACCGGTCGCTCACGGTTAACTAAACATCTTGTTCACAGTGTGATAAATATTGTCATTTAAAACAAACCTCAAGAAATTTTAAAATTGTCGTTCTCAGATTTATGTGTTTTGAATGCATGAAGCAACTACATGATTGGTAATACATGGTTTAGAAAACTTTCTTGAAAATAACTTAGTACCAGAAACAATCGGTTGCGTCTTTGGAAGCACGACCTTGAGTTTTGTTTGCCCTTTTTTCTTTCCAGTGGCTTTCTTTGCTGTTTTCCGGTACAGTTTCCCCAAATTCGGTTGAAATCTTTTCTGGTTTCCGTGCCCGAACGTACCTGCAAATTTACAGAATTACAAGCAACCGCGGAAACAAAATCCTCTCATTGATTACTCTTACCGGTTGATAAACGAACTGCCATGAGATGCTCACAGTTTGTGAGCTTTGGGCAAGAACAAGAGTTGAATTTAAGACTGACCTACAAACAGAAACGTTGAAATAAGTTATAAAACATTCCCTGGTTAAGCATTAATTTAACTTTACAAACTTACAGTGTACACTTTTTTCTTCAAGGCGTTAACAACAAACACTCCACGTTTGGGCAGCCAGTCTATCCTATCTTTAGCAACGAGCAACTCAGCAACTCCACGCAGGGTAGTAGTCTCAGGCAAGCATGGCGTTTTGTATTCGAGTGAGGTCTCCAAATTAGAAGGAAGTTTTCCTTCCATGCAAAGCGGGTGAATGACATTCGGGTCAATGACGTCACTGACATGCTCAGGCCTGTATATTCCATTTGGGACTTTTTCGATGTTAAGTTCATAATCTCCATCTCCATCCATGCCTCGTAGAATGTCAACCAAATGGTCATTTTGGTGAAAGTACCACACATGCGTGATTTGTAAAAGACCGGCGGACTCCTTATTAGGAAAATTCTTAAACGCTTTATTTTCAGCCTCAGCGGCGTTGTTGGTGATACCAGAGATCTTGTTGTAGATATTGAAATTCTCTAATTCACTGCGGAACGATGTCAAAAAGTCGTCGTTAATGTTTTTGCTGAAGTAAGTTTTAAACGCATCCGGCCAAGTCGAAACAAAGTTAGTCAGCTTCTCTTCATACTCTTCTTTTGAGGTTGAATGTAACAGATCCTGGACATTTTTGTGTATTCCGGCAAGGGCATGCAAACCAAGATGTTTCTTGACCCAGTCACTGATATTCTGAAATTTAAACAAGCAAGCCAAGTGTTAAAATTTCATAAATAGTTTTGGAGATATTTAATTTAAGTTTTAATCTACTGACCCTTTTAAGATGATTCCAGCAAAATAGATTTGTCACGAGAGGCAAGCAGGAGTTGATAGCATTTCGAATAGACCTTTCGCGGTCAGTTACTAATAGTACCTTTGGGGAATTCAGTGACAAATGGGGTGCCACATTTTTAAAGAATGTCTGATGGGCATCTTCGTTTGTCACCTCATGGTACATTGTGGCGACAGGAATGACGGGTTGATTTTTAAATAGCGGGTGACGAATAGATAAAATTGACATGAATATTTTCCCTACGTCGAACGTTGTATCGTAGTGATACACCAGGTTTTGAAAACATCTCTCCAATGAGCGAATATGGGAAGCCATCTCTGGGTGACACTGTACGACGACAACACTTGGATGAAGCTCAACTTTGAGCACCACATCTTCCATTTTCTTTGCAAATAAAACCGTTTCGTAGATGTCATCATGTCGCTGTTCAAGTTTACGCTGATATTCAATGTTGTAGACCAGTTTCCGATTCCTTGGAAGCATAGAAGGCTCATTTGGTCCGTGTTTAATGTATGCTTCACGCGACACCTTTCTAAAATGGACCAATTATTTATACAGATAAATTTTTATCAACCTGTAAACTTGAACTCCTTTGCTCGTTCCCCGTTCCAGCTCTTGAATTACATTTTTTCTCACGGATGGGTGTGATGTCCTAAGGGGCCTTCCAAGTTTATTCCTATTTTCTCCGTCTTCTTGGCCCAGGTTGTCTTTCTCATCAAACTCTTAAAAGTTAAGATTGAGAAGTAATTTTTCCTGTTTTAGTGTAAATCAAAATAGAGTATTTTGCATAGGCTACCTTTTTCTAAATTCCTGGAAACTGGCGTTCCAATTCGTGTCTCCGACAAGCTTTCATCTTGTAATTCTGCGTAAAAATTAAAATGACATTAACAACATGTTGAAGAAACAAAATGGCTCGAAAATTGGTAGTTACTTAATTTGAGTAAGGTATTTAGTTTTTAATCTCATTATTTACGTTCGTTAGCATGCTTTTGCTCTCTGAGGAGATTGTTGGATTGTTCCTCATCACTGTCGTCCAAACGCAAAGTAAAATTTGACATAGTCCCGTCTACGGATTTCCTGACAACTCGCCTACGATGAATTGCTTCACTTTTTGCTGTCTCAAACGGCAGTTTAACTATAACACGACAAAAAACACATCATTTGTTGGCATCATTCGGTGAGCTGCAAAATTCGATGCAGTTAAATTAAGAGCGTTTAAATATGCTTAAATTCTTATGCAAATGATAATGGTACCTTCCGATGTTTCCGAGCTTTGAGGTACCCTGCCCTGCGCATCCTTGGTGGTGTCAACTGATCTTAGTGCTTCAGCTAGTATCTCTATTTCAAATTAATAACTCAAAATTAAAATTATATACAAACTGTTGTGAACGAAAACGGTTTTTACTTGCCATCGTTTGTGATTTGTGGTTCCTGTCTGCCTTCTTGACGCCGAACAACGCCTGTAGTTCAAAAAGACAATTTATATAATATACTCAACGCATTCCAATTATAGTAAAAAATTGAAAGTACCTGTACGCTTTCTCGCTGTGGGCTTCTTTGGAGTCGTGTAATCTGTTAAAAAGGGACATTTTATTAAAGCTGAACGTTATTATCAATAACATAGGATTTTACGAACATGTCTTACCTTTTCCAGAATACTTGATTGGTGTGCTGCCGGGTGTATGTATTCCGTCTAATTCACGACGAAGACGAGCATCTGCTTTCATTGGCGTGAGCAGTTTATTTCCATGAGGTGGCCCGGGATCATTTAGAGCGCTTGCGTCGCCGACGTACGGATGCCTCCATGTTCCGAAGTCTCCAACTCTTGCCCCTTCAATGGTTTAAAATGAATATTATTGCAACATATAAATCAATATTTAAGTTCTATTCATTTGAGGAATTACCATAATCGTAAAACTCGTATCGATGAAATACTTTCGACTTGTCAGTAACTTTGAGTCTGAAGTCTGCACGTGTAAGTGTTGGCTGACTCGCGGGGTTTTGAATGGTTCGACTGTGCCTCCAACTTCGATCAAGCTTCCTCCAGTAATGACTGTCCGTGTCCTCATTAATTTTATAAATGTACACCTTAAACGATAAAAGAAATAGATTGGAATATATCTTCAAAAACATCTGCAATATGGCGGTTATTCTGTTATTTACCCCGTCCACTGTTATTGAGTTCCAAGTAGGCCCTTCTGTGCTCAGTTTACTCTCGTCAATTCTTCGAATTAAACGTCGTACACACCTGAAAGTGAGATGCTGTGATGTAGTGTAAACCACTGCCATTGCTCCGTTAACAAATACCTGGCACCGGTTCGCTAATACAACACTACTGATCCCGATAGCGGTCCCTTTAAGGCACTTTGAGGATTCGCCTGAGCGATTGAATGAGACCTGTCGAAGTCCAGACCGACGCAATTATGATGAGTCAAAAAGTCACGTCACTAACTACGTCAAAGCTCTTTGAGTGTTAACAAAACAAGGCAAACAGAAATCGCAAACACAATTTTCAAAGAGTTGGCTTTCCACAAATTCTTCTAGATGAATAATCACTAAGTTTACTGTATTAACCAATAAGTTCGTCCATAAACAAGTTATGAGCAACTTACACTGAGTACAATCCGTGTATCAGCAACAGCTCGTTCTCGTCTAACCACAATCCGAGAAACGTTGCTTCTACGTAATAAGTAAGCAACTAGCCAAATCTTTCAACTCGTCTATCTATGCTACAAATATATCTACTGCTACACTGGGGCAAGTTCAGATGGCGTCTATAGTTGAGATAAACTTTTCCTGTTTGCTAATAAAGAACAAAGGCTGGTAATGTACAAGCATGCATGTACAAAGCTGTGCAACTTGTGTGTTGATGGAACTTGTGCACTTTTCCAACTTGTGCACTTTTCCAACTTGTGCACTTTTCCAGCTTGTGCACTTGTGCAACTTGTGCACTTTTCCAACTTGTGCGCTTGTGCAACTTGTGCACTTGTGCACTTGTGCAACTTGTGCACTTGTGCACTTGTGCGCTTGTGCAACTTGTGCGCTTGTGCAACTTGTGCGCTTGTGCACTTGTGCAACTTGTGCACTTTTGCAAAATCGAATAATTCACTTGTGCACTTGTGCAACTTGTGCACTTTTCCAGCTTGTGCACTTTTCCAACTTGTGCACTTTTCCAGCTTGTGCACTTTTCCAACTTGTGCACTTTTCCAACTTGTGCACTTTTCCAGCTTGTGCACTTTTCCAGCTTGTGCACTTTTCCAACTTGTGCGCTTGTGCACTTGTGTACTTGTGCAACTTGTGCAACTTGTGCACTTGTGCAAAATCGAAGAATTCACTTGTGCACTTGTGCAACTTGTGCACTTGTGCAAAATCAAAAAATTACTTGTGCACTTTAGTAACTCCCCTAAAAACTGAAGAAGAGACAAAGTCACCTTCAGTAAATTTTGTGGGTCAGTACCTGATGTTTATAAGTTTTGGTTTTTATGTCAAACGTTTTTTGGACTTCTAAAATACAGAAGTGTATAGAGGTACCCAAAACAATACATGTCATATAATAATATTCACTATTTTCTTTTGGACTTGATATTTCTGGCCATGTTTCTTGTAATGGCAATGGTTAGGTAAAGCAGTGGGCAGTTTACGTTAGTATGCGCTGCAAAGTTTTGCTAAAAACAAGTCAAAAGGTACCTCATGCTCTTGATGTTAACTTGTTCAGCAGAAACTGGGTCTTTAAATAATTTGTGTGATCTGGATGAGGAGGAGCTTAAACCCGACATTAATTTTTTTAAACATTTGAACTAATATTTTTGGCATTTTAAATGACAACAAATTGTGACCTAACAGTGTTTTTTAAACAATCCCCAGATATATGGTTTTGGGTAGTTTTTAGCAGTCGCGTTTTCTGAATCTGTTTTTGTATAAAAGATAAAATCTGTACTGGAATTATCTTAGAAAACAATTTGAATTTAATTCCACGAAACCTTGGGTTTTTAGAAACGTTGGGTGACTTCGGAATCATGTATACATGTTCAATCATCAATTCTTAAGACGAGTTAGGTCAATTGTCATACAAATAGAATGGGTTTGCTTACAGGAGAAACTTTTGTTTAATCAATTTTAGGTAGCACTAAACTGCAATATTTAATATGATACAAGTTTTTTTTGTGAAAGACGAATCGGAATGTATTTTTAAAACAGCCAATGCTTACCTGAAGTAAAAGTTAAACAATTTTTTACTTTCAAATTTCTCAAATTGTTAGAGATTTTCCATCTGGTAGCATCTTAATAAAATTGTTTACTGATATTAAAATTAGTACGCCATAAGTAAATCAACCAAAAGTTCTACCGTCCTTTGCACAAACCCCAGAAAAGTGTGTCGACTCACAATATAATAGGGATAGGCCACACTCAGCTTCAGAGTCCAATTATTTGCTACAGATCTTACAACCTCCGAGTCTCTTCCCATCATACTATTAAGCTTAATCTGGAGGTCACGTGATGCCTGAATGCTTTCAGCAACCACCTTAAATTCCACGTATACAATTAGCAGCGCCATTCCAACTGTGAAAAATGCAATTTGATAACCCGGTGTGTAGAGCATCATTTAAATCTTATGCAAAGAAATGAGGCTGCTACAGCGACAACTTGAGCACAAGCCTGGTGAGTGCTTATCATTGGATTGGCAACAAACACATCAAACATTCTATTAAGAACTTGATGAGATTTATATAATTGGATCATTGTTGTTCCATCCAGAATTCCAAGTTGAGTTTGAAATTTGACTGAATTTCCGGTCCAACTTCGGTTTATCTTGGATGGGTGCAGGGAGGTTACCCAAAACACCAGGAATTTTAGGTACATTATTCCAAGCAGGAGAAACAGACATGCCGCGTTGCAACATTGGAGAATAGCCCAGATCACGAACAGAATGTGAGGAAGGTACTGAAATTCCGCGCGAATTTCAACTTCAAGAACTTCAGCAAGGAAGCGATGAATTGGCTCGACGGGTTGTAGAAACAAAATTCCGAATGCAAAAGGTATAACCAGAGTACCCCAGCCACAGCAGCAGCAAGGAATTCAAGAACAAGAGTTGTTTGTTTGAGATTCGTATGGGTTTTCAAGGGCACTTTGAATTTTTCTAAAAAGAAATTATATTAAAATTAGCTGAGATTTATAATTTAATTAAAGGTGTTCTGCTTACCTTCCAGTTTTGAATTCCAGTCAAGCATGCTATTAACGAAGGTGATGATTTCCTCTTTGAATGTTACCATTATAACCAGACAGCTGAAAATGGCGATAACGATTGCAATTATAGCTTGGTCACATGCCATCAGCACAGGGGCTAATTGCGACATCTCAACCGTAACCTCGTCGCCTTCAAGTCTCCTCTTGGAACTGAGAAACTGCACCTGGACATAACGGAAAAAAAGGATGACGCCGTAAGCCAACAAGTAGAAAATATAAAGATAAAAATTCCAGAATGAGTAAACATTCGAAAGAGCCAGTCGATCTTTTTGGAAATCCCAGCGAAACGGGGAACAGAAGCCAATTTGCATGATAAACATGCGGCACACGTATTATTTTGAGGAGTCGCTGAGAAAACATTTTTGGGCTGACTGCGTAGAAATCAGTGGAGATGACTCTTTAGGTAGTCGATGGTCGATTGTAAAAACTTACATGATAGATAAGATATTTGTTATGTTAGCCTACTTGTTTCTTAACAAACATCAAATGGGCGTAGAACAACCTTGTTAAAAAGAAAAATTAGTTTTAAAAGGTAGTTTCTAAGAAAATCAATGAGTTTATTACAATAAAAACGACCAAAACAGTAAATATTTAACAATGAATTATAAACTCAAGAGTTAACATGGAAAAACTGGACTTTTCCTGATTATTAACATAATTTTAGATAGAAATGTCCTACTATTTAATTGATACACAACTGGAAGTTTATTGATTGGCAGTATTCCACTTCAGAGTCGGCAATGACATCCCAAGATCGCTGACATCCTGGAGGGAACCGGAGAACGAAGCTGACTCCTGGATTGACTCGTGCTCAACCACCAAACGGTTCATGATATCCAAGGAGCAGGATTCCAACAGCGCCTTCAAGTTCTGGTTGAACTTCCCGTTGTTCCTGAATAAAAATAGTAATTATAAATAAAAACAGAGTAAATTAGCAGTTTTAACGTATTTTTGTACCCTTTTGCAACTTCAATCTTGATACAAATGTCTCTCATCGCCTCTTTGAGTAAAAACCCAAATCCGAAGCAGCAATCAGTGTCTAGCTGGATCTCATCAGCTGGTCCATGAGGCGTCGCATTTCATTCAAATCATGAAACAGGAAGAAGGAGCCACCTGATTCTCCTCTGCCTTCCAAAATGATCCGGTCAAACTTGGAGCTCAAAGCACCCAGAATTTGAAGCAGAGATTCCTCCACAGAGAAGCCAAAGGTATCCAAATCTTCATAAAAGATACAGCCAAGTTTTCGCATTGAGACCAAATTGTTGGAGAGCTTGATGGTCACTTGGTTAGCAGAGATCCGGTTCACTTTCTTCTTGATGAAGGAGGCTGACTCCAAACCTTTCTGGACGAGGTTTTCCAATGAAATCTTCACCTGGAGGGATTGAGCTTGTTGAACAACCAAATCCGTGAGGAGGGCTTGAAGATAAACCTCGTAAGAATTCTGGAGAGTTTTGGCCTTGATTGGAAGTGGAATCCCTTTAAAAATCACAGAAAATTCGTCAACTTTCTTCCATTTATAAAGAATCACAATGAAAAAGTATTTAAGTACTTACCTGAAAGATTAACGGAGGAGGCTGATCCCATCATCATTCTGGAGGGTAGCAACAAGTTCCTCTTTCCTCCATGATCCCGTCCAAGCTTGATTTTGGTTCCTTTCTCCACAGCTGCAGGTAACGCCAGGCCCTGACGGTTCCTGTTTGCCCTATTCCGCCCTCCTCCAACTACACAATTGGTTTCTCCACTCATTTTGCAAAACTTTCTTGATCAAGAAGAAAAACTTCAGGTTGTTTTCAAACGAGCAACATTAAATTTGCAGGGTTTGGGTTGTTTGTAGTAAGCCCTAGTGACTAGTGCTTGAGTTTGAGTAAATAGCACGTAAACATCTGCTTGGTGGAGTCCCGGTTCAAAGTGATTTTGCTCAATGATTGTGTCTGGTGGACAGCATTGATATCTTTGTCTTACAAAGTAAATTAAGACGACGCGTATGAAAATGTGTTTGAAGAAAGAAGAAGAATGGGTAACTATGACAAATATGATTAAGATAAGAAAATAAATAAACAACAGCATTGAAAACTGGGTGTTGCAGGTTAAAAATATCCCACAAATTAAAAACCTTTTGATGGATGTCGCCGGTCATTGCGTGTTATATAAAAGTATAAAATTCTTTTCTGCAATTAACACAATTCACATTTAAATAATATAAATTGAAAGTGCAACAAAGGTGCAACTTGGATAGCTGGACTGGTAAATATCAAAGCATTCACGAATTGAAATGGAAAATTAGGCACAAATCAAATCATTAAATCATTACTTGTTTTAGGAAAGAATATAAGCAGTAATTTATAACAATTTTGTTCCGTCTACAACTCGATTTACAAGTAATTGAGTACTTGTAAATTTTAAAATCGTCCCAATTATTTTAATCTCTGCATCATGTCCATGCATTATTGAACCAGCTGGCTCACCAGCTAAAAGTAGTACAACGCGAGCATTTTAAGTGCAGTATTCCTTTTGACTCCGCAAAAAATGACCGCATCACCAACCTGGGAAGCGGTTATCCGCGCATTTCTTCTATTTCAAAAGCTAATTATTCTTCCAATAAAATACAACAAAATAACAGAATATTATGAAAATTCAGCACATAAAACATCATGGAGCAAATCAACGTTATTGTATTCAGTCGCCCCATACACATTTCTGGGATTGACTGGCAGAGTGCTATACGTTCTCCTACTCCAATTCTTTTCACCGGGTTACCAATTTAAAAAGTGGGAATTTGGCATAGAAACCCTGATGTTCTACCTTATTACGCTTAATTTTCTAATGGTCACGCTATTCGCGACTTGGACGTATGATAAAAAAGGCAAAGAATTGGCTACCATTTTCAACGCGTTTCTTATAACCAGTCGAACGAGGCAAACTCAAATATCTAAAAATGGAGGAAAGGATGTAAAAGCTTTATTAATTTCAGTGATGATGATTGGTCTTGTGGTAGCTATTCCAACATTATTAGGTGTAATTCCTTTTATCGCTGATTATGACCCTTTTACCCACATTGTGAAGACACTTGCGCCATCTAAGACCAGCAAATTTATCAAGTGTTTCATCGCAGCGGCATTTGCTTGGTCGACGTCTTTACTTGGAATTTTAGTTGCAATACCAATGTTGCTTATATATATCGTCATTGTAATTGAGTTTGAAAAAAGGCTATCGTTTGCAACTCAGCTTCAGGGCATAAATAGAAGGAATGAGTTCCGGCGGAAAATATTGATTCATAGAGAGTTAACTGTATTAAGGAGTCTGGTACAGGATGCTTTTCGGTTATATAACCCGGGGATTATCTGTGTGGGAATGAATATTATAATACTGGCCATGTTTTTTGCATGTCGTCAAATTTTTCCTCTTGTGTTGGCAATTCCGAACGGGATAGTTGGGCTGGCAGATTCGTTCATCCTTACTTTGAGTTTACACATAATTGCTAAATTGGATGCTAAATCTCAAGGATTCAAATTCGTTTGGAGGAAACTGTTGTCGTCCAGGCTTGAGAGGTAAATGTTAATTTCATGCAGGGATTGTCTGTCCTTTCCACTTGGGCCGTTTGGAAGTTATAAAAAAGATGCCACGCTGGTAATTTGGAACATAATTTTAGACCAAGTTACAAATTTGCTAATATTTTTAGAAATATATATTTAATTTTTAAATTTCAAATTAACAAAGTATTACATATTTGCTTAGTTTAGCGGTTCATGTTTTTAAGAGTTCCAAACGTCAATTAATGATCTAATAATCAGTACTTATTGCGAGAACAGGAAGGTTAGCTGCACTTATTTGTGTATTATTAGCAGTTACAAAAAATGTTGTTACCCTTGAGTTCTCTTTAAAAACCGATTGGACTCTATCACGAAAAGTGACGTCAACAGTTAAACAACTCTATTATTCGAATTATCGTCAGTTACGAAATAAATGTTTTTTCCAAACTTTAATCAACAACAGATTTGGTTGCATTAGGAAAATTTCAAGGAATTATAAAAAATGGGGGAAAATTGACTAAACCTATTTCAGACAAGACATTTTCTTTTACAATTATATTATTACTGTCTATCATCCATTAATTTTGATTATGATTTGGTACAGTTATCTAACTAAAACACCAAGCAAAAAACGTGGTTATTGAGCGGGTTTTGTAATGTTTCTGCTAATCAAATACAACAAGAGAACTGACGTTAATAAAAGATCTCAGGCTCATTAAAAATAATAGTTTTTTGACCAAGAACTCCAGAAACAGTCTAAAATAGATTTTTGTGTTCCATTAGCAAACGGTTATTGCTTATAATATTTACACGAAGGATTGGTCTCCAAGCGGAAAGCAAAAATAACGTGTAAACAAGTTCGCCTTCAACAGAATAGCAAGTAAATAAAATACTCAGACAACCAATAGCATTTTGAGACCGTTTATTTCAGGTATCCTTTTATGTGTTTCAGCATTTTTTCCATGACTATTATAATTTTATCACATGTATGACAGCTCAATTTTTACTCGATTGCCACAACTCAATTGGCCTCTTTAACCGGATTTGGACAGGGCACCAAAACATGTTTGGAACATTTTGGTACATGAAAAACGCAATGTATGTGTGTATATTAATGAATTGTAGCTACAGAATTTTTGTATATATAATTGTCCAACGATTATGTTATGCTCTAATGTTTATGTTTTTTAATACAATTTCTTGTTTTTACATTGTCAATTTTTTGAAATTGCGTGTAAAGGTTTTGAATGATTATAATTGTGCGTATTACAAGGACTCTGATGTACAAGCATTCATAATTATTGTAGTTAACTTGTTGAAAACATCAGACAACAATTTAGACTTATAAAGTAACCGGTATACTTATTAATGTCCTGAAATCCATACAACCATGCATTAAGAAAGAAATGAGGGCAAATATAATGACATTTGCTAACCGTTCTTTTATATGTTAATTAAGGCATGATCACAAAGCAATTTTGATACTGAACTAAGAATGATAGAAAAGTTTGAACTTCCTTCAAATTTTCTTCATTCGTTTTACATCGTCCGTTTTCATTTAAACAGTAAAATAAGTTTGTGGGGTTTTCCACTTTCAGACGTGTGTATTTGGATTAGTTGCAGTAATTAACTGGAATTGTGTCCCTCAATAACTTGGAACGCAACAATTCGCGTATTTCTTCTTGTTCGGAAATTAATTTCTCTTCCAATTAAATACGATAAGGGCAAAGGATTTTTTTAAACATAAGCATCACCAGATAAACACACTAGCAACGGAAAAAATAGGGTTTTAGAAATATTAAAGCTGAAAGTCTTAATTTGTCATTTAATTAAAATGTATTTTTCAACTTCCGGCTTAAACAGCAGCTAAACGCCCTCGGCTTCCCCTTAGCCGAGGGTGGCGTTGTGAAGCTAAGAAGGTGTGCTTAGTTAGGATATAGGTGACTAAGGGGAAGGGAATGGAAAAAATTTTGTAGGAAAGATAGTCTCGTTTTAACTGAAAAAATAGGTCTTGGGATTCAAACGCAGCTACAACTCTTTCAGGATGCATTTTCTGAAACCGTAAGTGGTGCAGTCGGCTTCTACACAATATCTTTACCTGGAAACCCACATTTTAATCTAATAATGCCCACAAAAAATTCACAACTAAGAATACCTACGAAAAAAATTGTCATTCTGCGAGTTTGTGCTGTCTTCACCAGGACTCATGTCTAATGTCAACATGTCAACGGTCGAACCGTCAACCGCTATGCCCATCCTAGGAATTTGATTTTCAGTCCCGGCCAGTCACGGAGCTGAAATTTTCCCCGTTTTCACGCTTTTTATGACTATTTTGTAAGCATTTCACAGCATTTTCACTGGTTTAGACGTCCCGGCCTGTCAAAACTTGACAGCGTAGCATGGACTCTGGTCAACTGCTAATTGATATGCTTGGTTTTAACACGCCACCAACTGCCACTGTGACATCTTCGCCCCTCATTCTGAAACCTGAATACGGAGCAAAGAATGATAGAAAAGTTTGAACTTACTTCAAATTTTCATCATTCGTTTTACATCGTCCACTTTTATTTAAGCAGTAAAATAGGTTTGTGTATTTCCAGTTTCAGACGTGTGTATTTGGATTGAGTGCAGTGTTTGACTGGAAATGTTTCTCTCAAAAACTTGGAACGCGATAATTTGCGTATTTCTTCTAGTTCAGAAGCTAATTTCGCTGCCAATTGAATACAACAAGGGCAAGGGATTTTTTGAACACCTCACTCCGGTATCACAGCGAAAAGCAAAATGGGGCAAATCAATGACTTTGTATAAAGCCGAAACATACCTAGTGATGGGATTGACCTGCCGAGTGTTGTACGTCCTCCTCCTTCGATTGTTTTTGCCCGAACATCAATTTACGGAATGGGAATTTGGCAAAGAAGCATTTATGTTTTATGTTATTACACTAAACCTTGCTTATTGGTTGTGTGCGGTATGGACCTTTAATAAGAAGGAAGACTTTTGACAACCATTATGAACGCGTTTCTCATAACGGAAAGACGTGCCCACCTTTCGAGCAAACCCACCGGTAGCGGTCAAAACATCCTAGACACAATAGTATTCTTAATAATGATGGAAACTATGACGACGGTTCCAAGTTTGATGGGATTGATTCCTTTTATAGCTGATTATGATCCTGTTACACATGTTGTGAAAACATTGGCACCTCCCTCAATGAGTGTGCTGATAAAGCAATGTCTAGCGGCGTCAGTGACATGGTCAATGTCATCAATCGGTGTAATTGTCGTTGGTTTACTGTTACTAATATATATTGTGATCATAATTGAGTTACAAAAAAGATTAACGTTTGCAATTCAATTTGATAGCAGATATAAAAGATATGAGTTCCGCAGAAAAATCATGATTCATCGAGAATTAACTGTGCTACGATGTTTGACCAAAGACGCTCTTTCGGTGTTCAATCCTTCCATTATTTTGTTGGAATAAATATAATTGTACTCACTATGTTTTTTGCAATCCGGCAGATTTTCCCTATTGTATTGGCAATACCAAATGGAATTATTTGCTTTGGAACGTCGTGTGTTTCAACTTTGTGTTTATATATTGCGGAAAAGTTAGACTTGAGCTCCGAAGACTTTCAGTTATCATTGAGGAAACGAATATCGTCTCGCCTTGAGAGGAAGATGCTACTTTCATGTAGACATTGTCTGTCCTTTCCTCTTGGGCTATTTGGAAGTTACAGAAAGGATGCGACGATAATTATCTGGAATATTATTTTTGACCAAGTTACGAATTTGCTTATAAATTTTTAGGATATAAGGAACAAGTATTAAGTAGCTGGACTGGCGCAAAAATTAAATATTTCAAAAACTACTCAACGTATACGAGCAAGAGTGGCATAGGCTGAAAGCCTGTAGGATGTAGTTTAATGGACAAATATATTTATTTGTCAGTATGGATTTATATTGAAGAACGAAATGAATATCCAAGGGAAGTTCAAAAACTGTTTTTCCTTGCGATTTTGATGATTTTCACAATGCAATAGCACTGCATTGCAATAGTGTTATTTGCAATTTTGGTAATACTGCATGTTACATCTATCAGACCGTCTAAAGTTCTCTATGAAAAGTTCCGTTTCATTCTAAAATGTTGTTTTACTTCACGTACTGAGCAGTTTAAAAAGTGCAAATTTGGTCAATTCGGAAAAATGCTTGTAACGAAAAATCCAAAAATTCAGCTTTCCCTAGCGTTTGTCACTATACATAAATTTTACAAATGCTACCATGGCACGATTTAGTTTACTTTGTTGGACAAATAGCACCTAAATTTATTTCTAATTTGATGGTCATTTTTAAAATATCCACGATTAATTTGTAAAACGCTCGGAAAAATGGATTTTGACTTACCTTTGGAAATGCATTTCGGTCTTCAATATTAATCCATACTGACAAATAAAAAAAATTTTCCATTAAACTACATCGTACAGGCTTTCAGCCCACGCCACTCTTGCTCCTATACGTTGAGTAGTTTTTTTAATATTGCAATTTTGCGCCAGTCCAGCTACTTAATACTTTATCCTTATACGGTTGTATCCTTTCGAAGAATTCGCATATGTGTTAGTATATCAAGTTTTTTTTTCTGCAGAAAGAGGAACATTTTATATAAACTATTGTGGGTTCAACTTGGAAAGCTTTGGTTGAGTACCTAAAATATAAGTTTAAATTTGGTAACAATTATGATAGTACAACCAATAATACTACAAATTTAGTGTTATCTATGCAAACACTGTAAAAAATTTTGCTAAGTAAATGCTACAACGGTTGAGTTGCTTTCTAAATGTAACGACAAGTTTACCTGGTATTATTCGATTTTAAAACCACATGTTA
Organism: Orchesella cincta; assembly: GCA_001718145.1. NCBI lineage: Eukaryota > Metazoa > Arthropoda > Collembola > Entomobryomorpha > Orchesellidae > Orchesella > Orchesella cincta. The sequence continues at coordinate 51,395 of LJIJ01001140.1, forward strand.
TGTTTGTTCCATAGCATAATTTAGATCTTTTCGGACAAAAAAATTGAATAATGTGGGAATGCGAACAAAACTTTGATAAAATTACTAGATTGTGAATTAGACAAAAATTGGTTTTATTTCTTATCTAAGCCAAAAGGCAATTTAAACTTGATACAATTTAAATAGAACTTCATGATTCAATCAAGGCATGTTTAATGGAAACCCTGCCAATGCGTACAACAAAAAGTAATTAACAATTTTCGACGAAATAACATTTTTTTCTGTGGAATAGCAATCTTAATGATCTATTATAATTGCCAATATAAATAAAATAGAAAGTACGTGTCATTTATTCAGTACTTAGAAAAAGGGTTTAGTGAACATCTCAACTCTACCAGCACCGTGGGACGTGATTTTTCGGGCATTTCTTTTAAATCAAAAGGTAATGACAAATGCAAACTCAATAAATAAAACAAGAACAGTTTTGTATGCTATCGCAGGCTACTTATTTGCTAGAACTTGTCGAATATTATTTATCCTCCTAATTCAATGTTTTACACCTAGCTACCAATCTAAAATTTGGGGTTTCCAGTTGTGCTTGATAATGACGTTTGGTAAACAGTTGAGAAGTTGTTGTATGATTTAAACAATATATAGATTAGATTGTCAAGATATTTTTATGCATATTGATACAAAAAACAGGGGCGTAGCTAATTCATGAATCCAAATGCCTTAGCTACTGCTTGTTTAATGTATCGAAAAGTTATTTAGCGCTTTTAAGGGTGCTTTTAATTTATTTTATTCATTTCTGGGTAGTTTCATTGAATATACGATGATTAAAACGTTCAAATATATTTTTCATAAATATTTTTTTAAATTTAAGAGCCACGTTTTGTAGTCTTAGGGTGACACAAGTGGTTCAATTCCGTGTTTAATCGACTACGTACTTTGCTCGTAAGAAGAGTAGACGTGACATAATCGTTGCAATCAATTTCATACTATGGATGGTTGCTAACCTTCACAACTTTTTTCTGAGTTCGTTCACAATTTAAAGGGTTGGAATGGAAAGAGCCTCATTTTCTATCGTTTCTGTAACGCTTGAACAAGAATTCAACGCTAGTTGCAACCAAAATCCTAAACTGTACATGGTTCAATCTTTGTGGCTGTGGTTTGCTCTCTGTTGTGAAATGGCTACACATCATCAATGTACACATCTTACTAAGCTTACGACAAAACGAGCTTCAAGCTCGCTCCAGGAAACTTACAACAATACTGCAATCGACATTCTGATTGATGATTTGTCACTTATCCACGCAATCCCAGGTTCAATTTTAGGAAACCAGTTAAGAATGAGCTGTCTAACAAATTTTTTTATGCTTCAACGAAATTCCAGTTCAGCTGTTTGTTTTATATCCACTCCTAACAAGTTTCTAATCATTTTTGTAAAGAATTTATCATACTCTGGTCTTATCACCTGTAATATTGACAGAAGCCAAACCCTAACTAACACTGGAAACATATCTATGCAATTTGCATTCATTTTTAAAAGCACGAATGTTCATAAATCGGTAATTGCTGTGCTTGGTAATCGAAAAATGAACCTAAATAGCGAACAGTCATTAATGCTGGACTTTTAAGGACTTTCGTCGCAACATAAGAATATTATTCTGCACTACTATGAGCGTGACTTGGCGATATTTGAGACTGCTGGTATATTGCAAAAATTGAGAAACGAAATCCAACAATGCCGAGAAATTTCTGCCTTACGGAACTACTACAAAGAAAATTAATTTTTATTCTGCTGTTAAACAACACGCGCATATGACGACAATTTTTGGTCGTGCTAGTGAAAGTGGGAGTACCAGTGCAGAGTCTTTGTTTGTAGTTTTGATTCCGTATTTATCATTGTCCGTTACTTTTGTTTGTGTATTTTGCTATGAACGGGTTTTTAAAAAGTCGAATCATTACGTTGATAGCTATATATGTCGACTATGAAGTGTTAGTTTTATTTAAAAAGACAAAATTTATTTGAGTTAATGACAGGCTTTGAGCAAAAGTTGCAAGAAATGAATTGACCGGATACATAACGAATGATTAAATATTATTCTCTAGTGCATAAATACCCGTATTTTTTGTATTTCCAGTAGGAAATTTAAACTGCATATTTTTAACTCTCTAAATCGTTTCCACTCTCTAAGAGTCGCCTCTAGTCGCTAGGTCTACTTAATCTACGCAATAAGAAGCTGTTGTTACCAGCGGGTTGCCTAAATTGATCATGTGTGCGGATAAGTTACGCGCGGCTTTTTATTGCTGTGATGGGCTACATAAACTTACATTTGTTTACCTGTGGTTAAATTGTCAGTTTTGGAGTTATCGTTAAATTGGTCCTGGTTTAAATGACACATATTGGACGTTCCATTTAATGGAACGGTTGACTAAAGAAAGGATACCAATATTGTGTTGCAACCTGTATTTTGGTGCATGGGTAGAGCACAATGTATTTTTATTTTGTAAGTTCATTTTAAAGAAATAAAAGTTGCTACTTCTGACAGTCAAGAAGTCAAGAAAATGTCATTAACATTTCGTACTTTAAAGAATTTCAGACAGATTTATTAAACTCATTTATTCGTGCTTACTTTTTGTCATGAAAACAATTTTACATAGGTCTGAGAAACTGATATTTCATTCGGTTAGCCACAACTTTAACCGACATTTGGTAATAATTGTTTACAGAAATTTAAGGTGAGAAACAAGATAATTAAAAGCCCACATCATTGAAATGAATAAAATTTAAGATAAACTCGACTAATTTTAAACATTACAGTCGAGTTGTAGACGAACCTATTACGTGTTATAACGACATAAAATTGAAAAATCGTTGAAATAGTGGCACATTTTATCAAATTTAAAATCCAATCAAAAATAAAAGCAAGGAGTCCTGGAACATGGTTGATGAGGAATATTTAAATAGGCCAGGAACATGGCTTATTTTGCGTTTATTTATTGGAATATAAAATAAATTACAAACGCTTGTTCTTCTTCCACAGTTACTTGTGGAAATATCCAAGCTTACAAAGCAAACTGGAATTTGGATATTTCAACATACAGCAATGAAATAAAATCTGACAATACTGGAGTTCATAGCTATGCCGTCTGCTTTGGAATTAAATAAAAAATTATTCGATGTGGTTATGTTTTCGACAATGCAAATACATTTTTATGAAGTTTCTTAAAACGTTGTCAGCAATAATTGAATATTAAAAAATTGTATTGAGTGGAAGCAACAACTTTCGGAAAGTCCCAAACATCATATGTTTTCCGACTTTTTTATGTGAAATGTCGAAAGGTCTCAGGATTTTATGGAGGGCATATTTTTTCTTTAGTCGGGCACGTTGTTGCAGAACTGAGCAGTTTGGCTCATAGGCTTAAATGGTGGTGAAATATTTTGGCTTTGTAATTTGACATCGAATACTGATACTCTTCTATGATATTGTGAGGATTCCGTTCCTAGAAAACCTTTATAGCATTTGGTTTTTGATGTTAACTTAAAGCAATGGGCAGCGATCGTCAATTTGGTGTCATTTTTAGATTTATATTCTTCTGGCTTTTTTTCGCTACAAAATGCCCCTAAGGTATACCTATACCAGTCATCCCAACACGGTTGGTCACAGACTGGCTATTTCAGCTATAGGGTCCCTTGTAGCCGAACGTTTAAACTTGGGCTCGTATCTTGCAAAAAACGAAAACGGGAAAACATCAAATGACCTTCTTGAATAAAAATGATAGAAATTGTTCAATAGCACTGGTTTTTGATATACGACCACTTTATTGCTTTGAATTGCCGGATTAACACAATTTTTGCGGATTTTCAGAGTTATCACTTCTTGGTAATTCTGAAATTTGTGTTTCAAGGGCCTTATTGTTCAAAATTAAGGTCTGGCTACAAGGTACCCCTTAGCGGAAATATCCATGCTATTGCCAAACGTGTCAGGATGACAGGTTTGTATATACCTAAGGGGTATTTCGTAGAGGAAAAACCTCAGAAGAATATTAGTCTAAAATGAATCAAAAATTGACGATTGCTGCACATTACTATAAGTTTACATCAAAAACAAAACGCTGTATAGGTTTTCTGGTAACGGATTCGGAGTCCTCACAATATTCTTGATCAGAATCAGTATTTAAAATCAAATAATACAATTAAAAGATTTTGTAACCAATTAAGCCTATGAGCCAAACTGGTCAGTTCTGCGACAATGTGCAATCGGTCAATAAACAAAGACAAAAATCGCGTCCCAATGATTAAACTTCAAACCTATCCTCCTGTTTTTCAAACTGTACCCGCTAAAAGAAAAAAATATGAATCCACCATTAAAATCGAAGAAAAATATATTGGATTTTTCTCCGAGCTCTCTTCATCTCTATTAGGA
>LJIJ01001141.1:0-55800 GCA_001718145.1 Orchesella cincta
ATCTACTTGATGTGAAAGCGTCAACTCCATTTACAGAACAGTAGTATCCTTTTACCCCTAACAGAACTTAATTTTAGAATCCAGCGTCGGGCAATGATTTGTTACGAGAATAAATTATCCCCATTTGGAACGGCTTTATGACATCTAATCTTATTCTCTCCAATATGTTTGTTAAGTTTTCAAGCTATCAGCTTTAAGTTAAGCGTGGGTGGTGTAGGAAGACAATATTGCAAATCAGACAAAAACAAGCTGCGTTTATGACTATGGCCATGATGTACTTTTTGTACACGTCATTCTTAAGTTTCTCCTTGTTGTTCAATTTAAAAGCATCAAGGGATACATGCGCTATCCTGCCCGATAACACCTAGTCTCAGCCTCAAAGGCTGTGTAACGTGTTGTGTTTACTAATAAGCTTGTGACAATATATAGTTTTCAGGCAATAGTCATTTACGAATTCATTAACAGATTAAGCTTTCCACATCTCTATTAGCCTTTTCGTGTATTGTTCACGGTTGGAATGGTGATGGTAGGCTGCAATGGTATATCAACTGAAATTGAATTCTTGGAAAAGAAGAAATGCAACCCGGTGCATGTTGATTAAGGATGTTGCCATGAAGAACGGACTTGTGTTTGATTGGCTGTAATTTTTGGACGAACAACATTTGGGAACCGAAGGGGACATTTAAATGTGCAATTAAATTTGGATACTGTTAATCAGAAGTAAAGTTTGGGCAGGCTATTGCTGTAGTGTAAAAAATTAAATCGAAAAATCAGACCTAAAAAATTGATTTCATGCAGATTTTTCAATTTCCAGTTTAATATCTTGCAATCGACTCTATTTTCATTATATGATTTTTATGTTTTTCTATCACATTTCACCATGTTTCATCATGGAGTTATTTTTTTCAAATTCATGCTTATTAGATAATAAATGAGGCGTAATCAAAAATTTTGGCAAATTCGTTACAAGAAATTTTGCAATATTCGAAAAATGGGTAGTACTTGAACGCAGTAATTATATGATGATACAACTTTGGGGACGTACACTTTGAATACATGAACAAAGGAGATCTTAGACTTATTTAGGCCTTCTATTAACGGAAACATAAAACTTTCACAAAATCAATTAGTAATTTCTGAGAAACCAGACTTCAATATGGTCAAAAATGCCTTGAAAACTCAATTTTAGACAGTAATTTAATTCGCCTTGTGTCTAAAAGACAACTTGCCACATGAAGTTACCGATCCAAGAAATTATCTACAATTGAAATGGGCATGTTAATAAACCCACTAAGTTCCCAAGAACGTTGACCTCGTTCAAGAAATTGGCAGCGAATCAAACACAGTCGGTTCTTACTGGGCACATCCTTAGAATCAGAGTTGATTTGGCAAAAGTTTTAGAACTGCGTTTGGTAAATATAAACTACGCGTCAAGTTTTTTGAAACTATCTAAATTTTAGGTCTAATTTGAAATTAGTTAATCGATGAAAGAACATAATCATCAAAGTGACAGAATTTCAAAACAGAATCAGTGGGTTCTTTGGTACACAACCCTTTTCCTGTAGTTTTTGATGCATGAAATCAGTTATGAATTGTGAAATGTTATATTTTTGCATTCATGGCGTTTTGCTTACAGAGCACAGTAGTTGTTTGCCCTTTTCACAAAATTCGTGTGCATAATCGCATGAATCGCTGTTCATTTCATTACAATCAACAATAAGCTAGAGTAATACGATAAAAGAAATGGGAACAAGTAATTACATATATGTGAGTATAACCGTCTCCATATTAATCTGAACAGTGCTTTCTACATACATACTATGGGCGTTTTTAGCGTTTTATCATATGAAAACAGCTTACGCCCACAACTGACAGGTCATCGAAACCCGTCAGTTTTCGCATCTTCATATATATCCTACTACTTCTATCACCGCTTATAAGGCTAAGAAAAATGATGATTTGCCTCTTTTTGTAATCTTCTCGGTAAAGAGCTTTACTCTGACAGCAGTCCAAGCGGCTGTGTTTTGGAAAGTGCGCAATAATTAATACTAGATAAGACTTTAGTAGCATGTATGTACTGACCTCTATACATTGTATGATGACAGATTTTGATAATTAAAGATGGTTATGGTATTGTTAGTTTCTGAGACCAGTATTATTCTTTCTCTCCCATTTAAGACAACCAAAGAAGCTTATTGATATTTTCTACAGAATACAATACCATAACCATCTTAATTATCAAATCTTTCATGCATACAATGTATAGAGTCATACATACATGTACTTAAGTCTTATCTAGTATTATATTGCGCCACTTTCCAAAACACAGCCGCTTGGGACTGCTGTCAGAGTAAAAGCTCTTTACCGAGAAGATTACAAAAAGAGGCAAATCATCATTTTTTCTTAGCCTTATAAGCGGTGATAGAAGTAGTAGGAAATATATGAAGATGGGAAAACTGACGGGTTTTCGATGACCTGTCAGTTGTGGGCGTAAGCTTGTTTCATATGATAAAACGTAAAACGCCCATAGTATGTATGTAGAAAGCACGGTTCAGATTAATATGGGAGGACGGTTATACTCACATATATGTAATTACTTGTTCCATTTCTTTTATCGTATTCTTAGCTTATTGTTTGATTGTAATTGAAATGAACAGCGATTCATGCGATTATGCACACGAATTTTGTGAAAAGGGCAAAACTACTGTGTTCTGTATGCAAAACGCACGCAAAAATATAACATTCACAATTCATAACTGATTTCATGCATCAAAAACTACAGGAAAAGGGTTGTGTACCAAAGAACCCACTGATTCTGTTTGAAATTCTGTCACTTTTGATGATTATGTTTCATTGATCATTAACTATCAAATAGACCTAAATTTAGATAGTCAAAAAATTGACCGTAGTTATATTACCAAACGCATTAAAACTTTTGCCAATCAAGCTCCTCCTAAGCTAAGGATGTGCCCAGTAAGAACCGGACTGTGTTTGATTGGCTGTAATTTTTGAACGAGTCAACATTTGGGGGAACTAGTGGGTTTATTTAAATGCCCATTCAATGTAGATTTAATTTCCGTGGATCGGTAACTCTTGTGGCAAGTTGTCTTTTGACAGCAAGGGAATTTCAAATTACTGTCTAAAATTGAGTTTTCAAGGCATTTTGACCATATTTGAAGTCTGATTTCTCAGAAATTACTAATGATTTTGTGAAAGTTTTATGTTTCCTTAATAGAAGGCCTAAATAAGTCTAAGAATCTCTTTGGTTCGTGTATCCCAAAGTTATACGTTGTCATATAATTACTGGTCAAGTACACCAATTTTTCGAAATATTGCAAAATTTCTTGTAACGAATTTGCCAAAATTTCGATTACGCCTAATTTATATCAATAAGCATGAATTTTAAAAAAGTAACTCCCATGATGAAACATGGGTGAAATGTGATAGAAAAACATAAAAATCATATAATGTAAATAAATGAGTCGTTTGCAAGATATTAACTGGAAATTGAAAAATCTGCATGAAATCATGCTTTTTAGGTTGATTTTTGAATTAATTTTTTACACTAAGCAACTAGCCTGCAAAACTTTTTACTTCTTGATTACAGTATCCATTTAATGCACATTTAAATGACCCCTTCAGGTTCCCCAAATGTTGACTCGTTCAAAAATTACAGCCAATCAAACACAGTCCGGTTCTTACTGGGCACATCCGCTTAATCAAATGCACGGTTGATTTCTTTTAATTTCCAAGAATTCATTTCAGTTGAAATACATGCAGTACCATACATCAACCGTGAACCAATATACGAAAAGGCTAATTAGAGATGTGAAAGCTTAATCTGTTAATGAATGCGTAAATGACTTTGCTGAAAACTATATATTGTTCACAAGCTTATTAGTAAGCACAAACGTTACACAGCTTTTGAGCTGAGACTATGTGTTATCGGGCAGGATAGGCATATATCCCTTGATGCTTTAATTGAACAAAGGAGAAACTAAGAATGACGTGTACAAAAAGTACATCATGGCATAGATAAACCAGCTTGTTTTGTCTGATTTGAATATGTCTCCCTACACCATGTTAACTTAAGCTGATAAAACGCAAAACTACAAACATATTGGAAGAGAATAAGATTAGATATCATAAGCCGTTCCAATTCGGGATAATTTATTCCTCGTAACAAATCATTGCGACGCTGGATTCCAAAATAGTTCTGTTATTGGTAAACAGGATACTACTGTTGTTAATGAGTTGGCTTTCACATCAATAGCATAATATCCATATTTCAAAAACCTGCCATCAACAGACACATAAAAACAACTGCCACCTTTGTGTTTTTGGAACAGAACGACGGAAGCTGGGGTATTGTGTGTAAATCAGTGGAACAATACACTACTTACGATTAGCTGAAAGTGTCATGTCATTATTCTAGTGCTAAGAGGCTTATACATGACCCAATTCTCTACTACGACGCTTCCAAAAGTTGTCTAAATGATTGTATTGGAATTGAAAGTTAGCGTTCATCAATTTTCAATAGAGTCTAATGGACCAAGTGGCCTTGTAAGTGTATAAAGCCAGAATAAGCAACATCTAAACGTGCGTCATGCAGAGCTAAGAACACATCTAAGAAGTATGACATTGTCGAAGTACTACAAAATATGCTCTTACTACTCCACGAAAATAACAACTAACAAGCAGTTTCGAGAGAAAAGTAAACATTTTAGAATACATTCATCTTCAATGTGATGAAATCTTGTTCAGAAAAAGAAGACATGGTGAGCACCCTTAAAAAATGCAGCAATCCCATATAGATACTATACTACCCATCTCAGCTTTTACTTTTGATACTGCTGACGGACAACACTGTTGTAGATCATACTTTCACTCTGTTTCAGGCTTATTCTTGGAATCATTAGCTTTGATGATGGATGTTGATGGTAATAAGGCTTTTTAGATGGAACCGCAACACAATTCATAAAATAGCTTGATGTGAGGTTTTCCAGAGAATTTTGTGTCACAATGAGTCAAAAAGAAGTCGCCGCTCTTTCAACTTCACCAGAAAAGACCTTGCTCAGATTTGTATTAAATGTATATAAATAACGTCTGTTTAACTGGAATATGTATTCAGTAAAGTCAACAAAAGCCCAAGGCTTTTCATGTTGTTCGTTTCATGTGTTGTAAAGAGCAAACAATGGCTAACAAAATTAGGAGGTGAGAAAGAGAGATGATGAGCTAAACAAAGCATAGTTTTTGAATTTGAACAAAATTGTATAGTTAGAAATGAAATGAGCCAACGTGATGTCTAAGAAATGACCTTATTGACCGTGTCTGGACGACTCTTTAAACCTGACAAATCCGCGACATTGTGGTAAAAACTTTGAAAGACAACCGTAAAACTATAGACGAGACGGAGTGCATGGTAAAAGTATGAGATCAAATAAACCACATATAAAGCGGTATGCCGTTTTCATAAAATAGACAAATATTTACCTACACTACAACTAGTTTTGGCAAGATTAAACTTCCTGAGGAGCCCAAGCAATTATTCTATGTTCTAGCATGAAATTTGTTCAGTGTAGAATAAATAGTTCAAAATAATGAAATATGATTTATTTTGTCTGAAAAATTGAAAGGATAAGCAGAAAAATGATTTATTGCCCCTTCAGCTCCCACTTTTTTATGTGATAAAAAAGATTCAATGCATGCAAAAAACGGTAGGATACCAGAACACTGAAAGCAATCAGCAGAGTATTGCAGAGATCTGATAGCGATTTATTGCTGAAGTTTTTATTTGACAAACCATTTTCAGATTTCACCACTATACCATATTCAGGGACAAGCAGTGGCTTGCAACTCAACGCAATGTCATTCCTTGGGATCGACGTATATAAAACAAAAAATGGGAAAGGGAAGACGAATAGAAGGAGTAGCAAGCTAACAAGGTATAACACTATAGTATTGTTAGATGACTGCAATAGACGCTCGTCAGCAGAAGATACGGAGATTTCTAACACAGCAGATTTCTCAGAACTCTAACAGAATGGAATAAGCCATGGGTATAAATGTACACGTAGGTAATTGTGTGTTAGTAACGGAGCGTAGTCAGAGGAGGGAAAGCAAGCCCAGGAATGGGAACTCATCACGATTCATGATCGCGTCTCCATTTTTGCCTTCTTCAATGTCATGCTGTTGATCACCCTATTTTATCATTCTTCTCATCTTCATATCCTGTGACTAGTTGCTTACGCCATGTAACTTGCTATAGTAGACGTGAACGACGAAGAAGAAAAAAGTCTTTGTTGGTAGTGTCATGTGCTACTTAATGTATGTATGAAGCTGGGGATCCAATGACATTTTTATAAAAGCTTTTGTCATCTCATCTCCAAAAGTGTAATATATGTTCAGGAAACTGTGAGAACGTCTTCCTACAGAGTCACGCTAAAATGGAGGCACGACATCCAGTTCAATTGAACCGGGGGGCATGGAGCACGAGATCAATTGTTATGATGATGATAGATGGTCGCATGTTTCAAAAAGGATGAAAACTATTTCACCAATATCTAACAACAAAGAACCTGATTTCGAATAAAATTCCAGTTTCACCTTAAATTTTCAAGCACTGCTGGTAGAATATTACCTACAATACACTATTTTACTTGGAATGCTGTGCTGATATCTATTAGAACTCTATATAAATATATACATTACATTTTTTTATTATTCAAATGTAACCTGAACTATAGCATCCACCATATTTTGCAACTGACAACAAGTTTTTTGTAATCTATGTCTGTTTATGAATGGGATTGTGAGTTATCAAAAGGAAATCAGAACTGGAACATTCCTTTAGATCAATCGAATCAACTATATAGACTGGCTGGTGCGTGCAAAAAGTCGTGACTTTTGGTCTTGAAAGGCAAGAAAGTTAAGTGGGGAGTACTAGAAACAATTTTAAACAACCCATTTCGGGAAAAAATTGTTAGTTGCCTACAATACCAATAAATACTGGTTATTAATGTTCACTGGTGTGTTTCTTCGCATCGTGCTCCAAATAGAATCCATATTTTCCATGTACGCAAAATCTATATATGTATTTGGTAGAAGCAAGATCTTTCAATGTTCCCATAAGTTTATATTAACTTCTGGAAACAAAGTCCCATACTTACTGAATCCTAAGCCTTAAAAGATGTGTATGAAGCAGCAAAATACAAGCCGTTCGCCTTACTATTCTAACAATAATCATCTTTGGAGCTTACATTTTTCTAGTGATTTGAAAAAGTATAGAAAAATAAAACTGAGAAAAGTACTTTATCATCATTTCAGTAAAACTTCCTTTTTTATCCATTTTTGTATGCAATACTATTTACCTTGTAATCCCATTATAGGCTTTCTTTTTCCGGATAAATACTTTCCAAGCCCAAAGTTCTATAGTGTATCTGAAGCTCTGATAAGTGTATATGACCAATATGTGCATAGATCACCATTGTTGGGCTATTCCTACGACACAGATGGTTTCCTGAAGCTCATGAATGAATTTTTGTTCGTCACGGTTGTATGGAGCATAACGCATATATATGGTAAAAGTGCTCTTCTAATGCGATTTCACAACCCTTTTTTGTGCTCTAGCATTGTGTGGCCTTTTGACTTTTTTTCAGCGCTGTTGAATGTGTGGTTACACTATTCGCAGTGTCGCCATAAGGTCTCAAACTCAGTTGCAAAAACATTTTGCTCTCGCTTTGAAAAAATGAAACCAGCGGAAAATGGAGAGAGTATGGAAAAAGCAGCCAACATCATGTGGGGTATGATGTATGCAATTTGAACTTGTGTTCGCTCAGCATTCGATTCCTCAATGTGGCATGTCTTCATTTTCATGCTTTTCCTGTCAGCCGAGACCTCCCACCACTGAAGTTACATGTTAATAGGCCAGTGTTGGCAATCAGCAAAACAGCGCTGTTTTGAAAAGCTGCTTTTTGCTATTTAAGCAGCTTTTTTGCTGATCAAATCTGCTTGCTGGATTGCTGTTTTGCTTTTTTGAAAAAAATTACCAAAAATTTCAGTTTTTTTGCACAAAACAATCCTTTTGAATTCGTGCAAACAGATAACTCCATTTTGAGTTATGTCTGCGTGTTAATTAGATGATATTTCCCAATAGCATCATGAAGTCATTGTCATAATTCATAGGAATCTGCCTTGTATATTACTGAATCCAGCAAAACAGCACCAAACAGCAAAAAAGCTCCAAAAGCAAAAAAGCTTCAAAACGACAAAAAAGCGAATCAGCACATATTTTCGACGAAAAAGTCGTTTTACAAAAGCTTTTTTTGCCAACACAGCTCTTAAGTGTTCTTACTTGTACGGAGTTTTTTTGTAGCTTAAGGACATATGAGATACACCTACCCAATTCAAAACTATTGGATATGCATGAAACGTTTAAACAAACCGAACTTATGAGCAAGTATCTATGGTATTCCACTGTAAACACTGTTTGAAGACCCGCAGATATCTCCCTTGTGGATAGAATCCGGCATAAATAGTTTAGGTGTTGTTCATCAAAAAGCCTGACATCTGCCATAATAATTTATCTGTTTACTAAAACATATTCTGGGCAACCGAATTCAGATAACTGCTGAGTCCCGAAAGCTGTTTTATACCTAGCAATTCTTTTTTACTTAACAGAATGGATGGTAGCTCCGGTTTTGAAATACTTTGCAATACTTCTGCCAATGTTTGGCTTTAGTAAATTAGTAAGTAGCACTTAATACAATACGTCCCACAATATTCTTCCAATCTCTCTTAACAACATGAAAATGTCAGAGAGGTTCGGATTCGTCCTGATATGTACTTCAATTTTAGTCGGGGACATATAACTCCATCCAATTCAAGCTTTTTAAAAATGAGCTTAGGGAATATTTAATGTGTTTTTGAGGCAAGCCAAAATAGTTTTAAAAATTATAAGCTCTATTGATGCCGCATGATTAAAACCATAAAACTTTTTCGGATTAAGTGAAAAATATTGAAGTAAACATTTTCCCAAAAAAGGTATTTTTCAGGTGTACTTCTAATGTGTAAATGAGTCAAGTTGGTCAAAATGGTTTGACAAGTTTAACGAGTTTTTGGGAATGCTAATGTGTTTTCAAGGACAGAGTCAAAACAATTTATAATTCATAAGTTAATATTGAGGCCGCCCTATAAAACCATACCAATGATTTTGTATATAATTATGCCAGTTATATTTGTGTACAATTCTGTGAAAAATGTTAGGTGTTAACATTTTTGTTTTCCAAAACGCAAAGTTAAATTGTATTTCTCAATAATTTGTTTGTGGATGAGATTCAACAACGCGAATTCTATGTATGGTTTACAAACGAAATGATGGAGTAGGTACAAATGTTTTTTAAACTTTGCATCATGCATCGATCAATATATTTTTGTGGTACATCAATTGACATTGTTTATCCTTGCGAAGTCTAATATTTAGCTTTGGGGGTAATTTGAGACACCTGTGCTGGGGCCATCATGTCAACAGGTTTCTGTACTGCTTTCATCATTGAGTACCCCAGCCTTGGAAGAATCTCTGACGTTCTCCAATTCCTTTGACTGAGCTAAAAAATCATGACGTTTTATTCTTCTTGATGAAGTTACGCGGTAACTGGAATGAAAGAGCTGGATTTTTGTTGTTTCCGCAATCTGCCTCAACTCTCAAAGCTGGAGACTCTTCCGGAGCTCAATTGTACCATTATTGGAGACATTTGTAGAACCGATATGGACATCAGTTACGGATCCTCAGCCGGGGTCACCATAAGTTCATGTAAACAGGAATTGAAAGTAAATTTATTCAATATAATTATTGCGAAAAGCCCAAATTTTATTAATTTTACATCTGAATTGAAGGGTTGAAAAAAAATTTATTCGTTATTTTGGTTATAAACAGAGAGCTAAGAAAGCCTTTTCAATATTGGTTGAGGTGTCGATGCAGCCTATTTCTAAGTAAGGATTTTAAACTCTAAATATAAGTTAGGATGTGATGACGTTGCAAAGTTTTCATGCGACCAATGCCTTCATTTTTTTAATGGAATGTAATATGAAATATTGAGGATTGCAAGGAAGAATTGTGGATTCGCAGAGTGAACAGGATTTTTGATTAATTTTGGATGAACAACAAACTGTTTTAACGAGTATGGTCATAACGTCAAGCCATTCCTTTACTGCTTGCATTATCGTGTTCCCCAGTCTTTGAAATATCTCAGTGAGGTCTTAAACCTATGAATGAGGTTAAAAAGCATCAACGTTCTACTCTTCCACGTGAAAACATTTTTTGTGAAATGGAAGAGGTGGATTTTGCTAGCTTTCCGGCTCTACCTAACCTCTCCGAGCTGGAAATTCAATCTTTTTTCGTAATTTATTGAAAAAGTGTCCAATGTTAATTAGTTTCAAGATGGCAACCTCCGAACTCTCTCGCGCTTTTGGGACGTCGGGAAATGCCTCTGAATGGGATTGCTCCGAATTTTCAATGTTGACAAGGAAAAGGTAGGACGAATATTACTACAAAATCTGTTTCAGGCGTTTAGTTTACAATTAATTGCTTTAGGCTGAACAACAGAAAGATTGAGCTTGCCATATTGACAAGTCTCGTATTGAACAATGATAACGAGTATAGCTTAAATGTTGCAAACTTTCCATTTTTAAACGAGCGCTCGCTCTCCTTTTCTGTTTTTTGCATAATTCCAATCCAAATCTGGTGTTGAAAAAACATCCAAATCTGACCACTCTCATTTTGCTCGACACTAAAAATATGTTTGTGATGCTGACACTAGGAGGTTAAGCGCAACGTGGAGGGTTTGTGGAATCAAGTTATTGGGATGAAAGTGAATAGAATTTCCTTTCGATACTTTAGATACAAAAAGCTAAAGAAGCATTTTCCATTAATGGCTAAACTTTTGCGAAACCAATGTTAACATCTAAATAATGATTGAAATACGCCAATATTATTCACGTGTTGATGTTAACACATCTTGTTAAGTTGTTATGTAGAGCAATGACTTATATTGTTTACATTGAAGAAAGGTACTGCTGTTCTCTTTTCCCATTTTTATATATTAGAAAACCTATTCTCACCTGCATTAGGTTCCAATGTTTTTGCTTACTGTAGTAAGGTCTGTGGTAGAGTAAGGTTTCTTTCTCCTTTTACAAATTCTCGGTGGCCGGAATTGTGTGATATCCCATTAGCAACACAAAATAATTGTTGGAAGAATGAATTATATTAATTAAAATAATTACAATTTGTATAGCTATTTGTCTCTGTACCATCCTTGTTTCATTTTATATGCATATATGAAAACCTTTTCATTTGAGGAATCATAAGCACACTTTCCAAATCATGCATATTATTACTTACTCAAAACCAGCGTTAAAACTGTTTGGAATGTTGAATCTGCTAGCTGTTATTGAAAAAGGATAACGATGATGATAATAAATTCATGCTGTCCAATGACCTACTTACAAGTTCATGGCTGGTGTGCAGGTGAAACGTACAATACACTTTCCTGTCTGCTATATTTGTCTGCAAGTTAATTGTAACGTAGATCTTCAAATCCGTGTATCTTTGATTTTTTAAATACGGTTCTTATTAAGACGAATAGAATATATTGTATATTACAATATCAAAGGGCAAAAACGTTGTATAAAGTCTCCGTAATGATGTTAGTATTTGGACTACTAATGACAATTCAGTCGTAATCTATATGAAACACTCAGGCATGGTGTTTGAGCTGAAGTTCTGAAATAAATAAAGTACACAGATGCTGTGCAAAGAAATGCATTGAAACTAAGTGCTACTTAAATAAAACAAACGTTTCATATTATGATCGCACTGGGGCTCCAACCGTTATCGTCTTCCACGTCACCCCTGCTCGTTTTGATATTATAGTATTCCGATGCTTTCGTTGTTAACCTTTCTTCCATTCTGTCATGTATCATAAATTGGGGCTGAAGTCATGGTTCCAGATATTTACATTCATAAATCATTGCATTTATATTTCTAATGAGGTCAAATGAACTGTATATCAGTTTTATCAATTTCCCAAAAATGTATATAGTAATAATTTTAAACTGAATAAGGTGAGACTTTATTGTCTTTGCATAATGAAAGTTTCTTGTTATTTATTTTCGTGTTTTTTTACACAATTACACTTATGTTTATTCGCTTCCAACATCATATATTTTATTAAAATACTGACAAAAAAAGGACTTCAAATTAAAACTAAAATTAAAATCCCACCATTTTGGACACAGTTAAAACCGGTATAAAACACCGATGAGTTTTTCACCACCTTCCTCCTCTTAAGTTTATTTATTAGTAGAGTTATAGAGTTTTAGATGTTCATTTAATTTTCAAATTAAGATAAATGAGTGGTGTCGTTTTTGGTACTCTATACAAAACAAGTATACTGTTCTACCACTTTCACGTGTGTTTTTAAATAGCACTACATTGTGCAGATTGGCACACACTATCTGAATGGAGTTTTATATGCTCGTTATCGACATTTTAAAAGTTTTTCGACATTGCTTCCTCGTAGTTTGGTACGTACAGAAAGCTAAATAAGTTATCGTGTTTAGCGTGCTAAACTGCCCTGGAAACGCTATTTTACTTGACTGAAAATTCCGGGTATCAGAGATTGCTCCGTTGTTAGTAATGAAACGCAATATGAAGTGACTTACGATTAACTAGCCTGCACAATCTTACAATTTAATGACTTTCCATTCATATCATAACATAAGTATTAAAATTATGTAAGTGCTACTTTAAAAATATTATTTCTTAAATTTTGTGTGAGCTTCTGAGCGTTTAGTGCTGTCTAAGGTCTCAAGTTTCACTTCCTTTTGGAGTTATGCAGTATTTAAATGTTATAATAACGAAATAACATAAGTCGGGCACTCGAACAAGCGTTTCAACGCTTGCATTTTAAAGAACTTGAAATCATATCAAATCATAATCATTATAATAAATGTTATCAAATGTCTGATTTTTATTCAAGCTTACAGAGCTAAGCTCCTGAAAAAAACAGCTGAAATTCGAGCAAATTACTTCATTTGAAGACACAACACAAGTTCCAGCCACTCTTTCATAAATGGTGACGACAGTAGAGTGGAAAGTGAATGGAGTTCGAGCGAAGGAATGCAAGAGACATTGAGCCCAATAACTATTAAACAGGAGTATTTAGATGAAGGACGGAGCACAATGGCACTTGTGAATCCAGCGTCCCCCTGTCAACAAGACATATCCTGATTTTACTTGTCCTTACACCTCGCCACCCCCGTACCTCTCGTCGTCTCGGCGAGCATGTAAGTAATTGGGCTTTCATGGCGAAGCAATGAGCAGGACTACCACTAATTGAAATGGAAGGCCGCACAGAGATCTGCATCCAAAGATCTGCCTTACATAATCTTAAAAGTTAGCGTTATTATTACAACGAAAACGCAGATATCTCTATGTCTTTCTTACTAACAATATTAGGCCAAAAAGCGCAGTAAGTCGAAATTTAGGTTAAAAACCATTATAATCATTTATCATTTTTAGCTACCTGGTAAAAATGAGCATTGGTATTTGTTTTATTTACAGTGTTCACGTAACAAATGAGAATGACGATGAGCATGGGTCCCCTCAACAATCTTATTCTTTCAAAGCTCTTCCCAATCCCAATTATTTAATGAAAAAACTTGCGGTTCGGAACAAAGGAATTTCTGCCTTGTCTATTAACAAAAACCGTTGAAGTATTTTCTGTCTCATAGCTTGTGCAAAAAGTGCCAGGTTTTAGAACTCCACTATTACGTCACACACGCGACAAATTTGCATCAGCTCCAAGGAAACAACAGCAAGGGGCTCTAGTTTCTCATGGAAAGCGCAAAAATGTTAATCTGGCGTATGGAAAGCTACCCCAACAAGGTGTGTCCCTCAAACACTTTAAAAAGTTCGTGCTGCAGTTCCTTTGGAATCTGATAATGTTTCACATCGAATTTTTTAAATCATCATTGATTCATTGACATCAAATTGTATTCATTTTTTACATCATTTTTAACATAATTTATTATCGTGCTTTTGGTGCCAATTTCATCGACAGATCATCCCCTCAACTTCACAGAAATTCCTGAGGTTTTGCAAAATATAGAAACGACAAAAAATGGGACCAAAATTAAACCCGGTTTCCCTTAATCACCTATGGACCAACTATATAGTAAAACGAACTCATTGGAATATTATTCATTTAGGTGTTCCTGAAAACAAAACTGACGAACCCGTGTCGTCCAGAATGATATAATTTGGCCCCTGCAACTTTTTAAGTCCTCCAAAAAGGGTTGGCGCATTCGGACACTTTGTGATATCTCATAATTCCCCACCGGATTCAACGTTTGTTTTGTCAACCATACGACAGTTACGATTGCAGCATATACTAAGGTTGTGAACACTGGTTAGATTTGTCCTAGTATTTTAAGTCATTATATTTAGCTTTCCCAAAATCATTCATCATTCCTAAAAAAGAATGAACATTCAGGTATAAAGTGTTTTGCTTAGCGTTGACCTAAAGTACATTATTAGATCTATGCAATTTCCCGTTGGTTTGGCTACTTGCGTATGCAGTTCACTAGCAAACAAACGTACACCTAACACTATTCCTTGTTCATCCGTACCTCCTTTTCCTAACCCCCCTTTCTATTCCTTCCATTCCTATTCCTTCCTTCTAATTTTCCCTCCATTTCTATTGGTTCCCTCCATTCATATTCCTTCCCTCTGAGTTTCCCTCCATTTATATTCCTTCCCTCTGAGTTCCCCTCCATTCCCTATTCCTTCCACTCTGATCTCCACTCAATTCCTATTCCTTCCCCCTGATTTTCCCTCCATTCCTATGGCTTCCCTCCCATTTTCCCTCTTTCCCCATTCCTTCCCTCCTTTCCCTTTTGCATCGCTTGCCTCCTTGCCTCTCGTTCGCCTCCAATACCTATTCCTTCCCCTCTCACATTTCCCTCCTTCTTTGATCAATTGAGTCACAAACAGTTTAATTGATAAATTGTCTCTCCTGCGTAAGGCGACAAAAATTGCGCCCCAATCGCAATCGGTGTGGCATCATGGAATCCTTTTCCATGCCATGCCACCACATCCTGAACGTACAAATAAATCTCTCTAGAATCACGTGCCCGTAATAAAGACATGAAACAAAAAGACGAGTTTTTTCTGGAGAGACGAAATAACACACTATGCCTTTCGTTCAATGTATGAAATGCCAACTACTAAGAAGAGTTGTTTCCAATTATTACACGCCGCGAAGTTCTTCCACCTCATCTCACATTCAAGTTCTAACATCCATAGAAAGTATGCTTTAATATTTTTTTGGTTTGAAACCTACGACATAAAAATACGTAGATAAAAACTTAGCGAGAAAAGAAACAACCCAATTCTGCCACCGATTCATGATTACATTACGAATACTTGTTGTATCCAGACCCTAAAATATACACAGTTATATGTTCACAGTTTATTTCACCTTAACCAAACTCAAAGATTTCAAAGTTCAGAAGACGGTCCGAACAACGTTTCTCATTCTTCAAAATTTTTGCGAATTTATTCCTCGTTTGCACAAACTGGTTCACTCTAGCTCCAATTGCTTTATTCAGAAGTTCCTCAATTTAGTTTCGATTCTTCAAACCATTTTTAAACTAATGGTTGTGCACGTCGCCACACTCCAGGACCACGGACACCACTCCGACCCTCTTCCACCAACGAATCTGAAATGGCACAGCAAAAAGAAGCGCGCCTGCTGCAAGCTAGCTTTAGACGCCGTTCACGCTTTTGTACCATCTCTTCATGTCATTGTCTTCTTGTGGCAAGCAAAAAACGGAGAAGAAATGCAATGATTGGCGGATCGCGATCGCTACGATACAGTATTCTCCAGTTAGAGTGAGAGTGCGCTACGGATATCTTCATAAATTTGCACTGTAAAATCTCTTGAAACAACGTGGTACATACCAACAGTCCCAAGGGAAACCAATTGCCCCAGAACTCTTGGTCTTTTTGGACGCAGTGCATGAATATCTCCCTTAATAACGCTTTACGCTAATTCTGCATAAGGCTGTTATGATGGCACAGAAATTGGTCAATGCTTTGTTTTACAGTATTTGCATGAACTGCTTGTATAGTATAAAAATGCATTACCTGATTTATGGACTTAAGCATCATCTCATGACAAATGTAATGTGGAATGTTATATGACCATGAATCTTTACAAACATAAAAAACAGACACTACAGAATAGTGATTGCTACAACATCTCCACACTTTATGTAAGGTTAGGTTGAGAAAAGCAAATATCTATGTAATTCATGCCATAATTTTTTTATATAGCCGTCGTTGAAAAATGATGAGATAATTAACGAATCTATCCTGAGCGACATCGCATTGTATGTTCAGGTGGTCTGAATTCGAATATGATTGAATATGAATGAGAAGTTTTTATTCTTCTATTTTAATTTTTTCACAAAAAATAAAGACACATAGACAGATTTCAATAAATCGCCACTGAGTTCTTGTACCAAATTCTAGAAGTGATGGATTTATTAATTCGGATGCCATTCAGTCTGATATTTAAAGCCGTAACACTGTTCAAATTGATGCTCATCCGAACGCTAAAATATTTATTTATTCGAAATGGATTTTACTATAAATTATAGTGGATGTCTGCAGCCTATCAATTCAGCAGGGCAAAGAATGGCACTCTCTTAAAACGCTCATTGGTACTTGCTTGCAGCGACTTGCTTGCTTGCTTGCTTTAATGCTTTCTTAAAGGTGTAAAAATTTCATTTGCATTTTAATTTATGTTTACAGGGTACTCCAAAAAGTATCATCAAATTATGTGGTTGTAAAGCTTAGCTCACGAGAAATACTTATCGATGACTGGCTGTAGAATAACGGCTTGGTTCAAATTATACACTTATGAATAGTTAATATTCCCAAAATATTGGGTTTCAATGGGCAATTTTGTATCCGTGGCAGCAATTTTAATTTCAAGAACGACAACTTTCAAAACTGCTCAAACCTTATGCAAATTAACACGTAAAAATTCTAATCGAACGTGGTCCCCCTTTGCGAGATTTTCAAAAATTTAGAATTTTCAAAAAATTCTAAAAAGAATAAAAGCCTATAAATATGGCTCATATTTTAAGCCTACTCATATGGTCTGGCTATTTTATAAAAAATTTTGAAACTCTATGAATTTTCATAATTGCACATGCATTAAGCATTAGAATTTCGGAAAATTCAAACCGTTCCACGGATACAAAATGGTCATTGAAACTCTTTATTTGGCATAGTAATTATTCATAAGTGTCTTTCAATTTGCACCGTAAACCGTTCAATTCTACGACTCATCGACTAAGTACATTGCTCGTCAGTAATCTCTACTTAAAAATGCACCTTGTCCATGTATGCAAAATATAAATTTTCAGCAAATACTAGTTTTATTTTTTCAAAACGACCGGGTTTATTTATCCATTAAATCGTCATTATTTCTGTTTGGACAGTATGAATATAATCAAAAAATTTGCATGTATACGACACTCAATATTCTACTTAAGCCCAATCAGTTTCTTTTCATTCCTCACCAAAACGTCTTCGACAGAGTTCTCGAACCCCATTAATAATGGCATTTATCAATGCTGCCCTTTCCCTTTCAATATTTCTCTGTTCCTCGACTAAGCGATCAATGACATCTCTGCACTGCCGGTTGAGCAAGCGACAAGCCATGAACTCCTTGGTTGTAAGATGTTCCTGAATAGAAGTTACCAGAATCTAGTATAATACAAAATACATACACACGATTGAAGTTACGAACACACAATTTTTACGTCAAACAGTCAAACTAATATTAAGATCGCACTAATTTATTGTGTTTTTACTTGGGGAAAAAGTGGATTCATTCTTTGTGCCGGTCCATTATCTGCCACCTCCTCGTCGTTCCCTTCTGGAATATTTTCGGGTGCATCGTCATCCTCCATAATAAAATGCGATTTTAATCAAAATCACCACGATTACTAAAAATTAGCCTAGATGTTTATTTCTCGAGTGCTAGCTGAGTTCTCAGCTGCGACGTGGATGAACAGCATAAGTGTGAGTAATGCACGAAAATACAGGTTAACACGAAATGGGCATGACTGCTTTGCGAGTTCCCTGAGCATAGATTCAAGCAAGCATTCCCCAGTCATTCACGTGTTTAGCTTCCCGTCACTACATGTTAACGAAACCTTGAGTTGAGAACTTGCTCGTTTGCATTCACTCCTCTTTGAAGAAACATGGAAACAGCTTGCAAGTATATTGCACGAGTATAACTTGTTATATTTTAGCAAAGGGCATGAACCAGCGTAGAACTTTATTAAACATTTCTTATATTTGCAAGCTGAGCAAGATTTGGTGACATTTGACAACTGTACTCTGCTTGTTCATCTGAAATCGTGTTAAAATGATGTTCGTATGCCGCTTGTTAGTAGTTCACGTTAATTTCCATCACGTAGCTTCTTCTTTTCACATCTCTCACCAAGAAATTCAGAGAAGCAGTCATGAATGACATCATACCTATAATATGTCCACAAAGAACAAAGAAAGAGATGCATACCACGCGTTCCAGTTGATTCTCAAGCACTCAGTTCTAGTTAATGAAAGAAAGAGAACAGTTTGACCAGGTTGCCTATAAGTTGGTTGTGAGGAAGATACTGCAAGCCCCCATGGTTTTAACTGAACAAAAAGTGTCACAGTAAATAACTTTCAATAATAAGTCGTGAGAAAGCTGAGAATATAAATGTGAAAGTATTAAGTAGTCAGAAGTATACAGCTACGTTTTGTCGTCTGGGATATTGTAATCAAAACAAAAAGGTAAGCGTTTTAAGTTAAGGACAAGCGCATAAGAATTGCAATGGTGTAAATCTGAGATTATGGCATTTATTTTAAATAAAAAATTGTATCACAATTGAAAACAAGTATGCACCCATTTCTATTCATGATGGGAAATGCAATACCGAAGAACAACATTTGTTCCGTTGAAATATACAAAAGAGTATGCAAAACGAAATATACAGTGAAATTTTTTTTGGAAAGAAAGACGCTTCGTTCCTCTACATGAACCAAAGGCAACAATTAATGGAAAATTACCAATGTTACATTCTACACCGACTACAGTAATAGTTTGAGCCCCAACGCAACATTATATCATGAGCAGATTTGCAATTTTTATCAGTGCAGAAGTGTATGGATAAAGAAAAAGTGAGCTCTCGCACCAAACTCCCATATCGTTTTTTTTGAGCCTTTGGTCATACCTTACAGCTTGTAGTAAAATGCATGAGTATACGAAACGTTTTCTCCCCAGCTTAGTCTTTATAAAAAACTGAGATGCGTGTTATAATAAGACTGCCATTTACGTCATTTCATTTCCAATTTATAAGCTACTGTATCTTTCCATATGAAGCAACTGTGTGACGATGGTTAGCATTACACATTTGTGCAAGCATACAAGGGCATTATCACAAATTTAATATACACAAACAACTATTTGAAACCATCCAGTTTTGCTCAATCTTTGGTGTGCACCAGCTTTTGCTTCTTTATTTGTTGCTACAAAAGTAGAATGACGTAAGCGTTTGGCACCCTTCACACTTTTTACGCCGGTTCTATACACATATATTGAATACTGTGTTGCTGAGTACTGTTGTGTCATGCACGTTATCGCTTCTGTGTTTATGTAACAAAGCTACACCAAGAACAAGATGAGATTATTGCTGGCTGCATTGAAATTGCTTCTGTTTCCAAAAGCTTGAAAAAAACGTTGTTTTTGTTTTCTAGATATTGGCACGATGGTTTGGCGAACTTGCGTATCTCGGATGTGTAATTGCTGGCAGTGCCGCAGTCTTCGACCTAAACGATGCCGAGGAAAAAGGGTAAAGAAAGTGTCGCAATTTCAGAAACTGTGTCACCAACCCTCATTACTATCCACTTTCAGCACTATGCATGCACATTACACTTTATATTGTGGTATTGAGATTTTTGGTGAAACATAAAATACAAACAAAACCACTGAATGGATAATAATTTTAATTCCTTTCAATTCTTTAAAAAAAAGTTTATGTCGATCTGAGAGCTTGAATTAAATGGCTGCTGAAGTTGGACAGGAATACAATGTGAAAAGGGTAGAGAAAAAGAAATTAATTTCATGTAATTTAGATTGGAATCATATTTTTCCTTTTGTGGTTTTCAAGTAAAAACTCTAATTTTCGATTAATACGATAATTTATATCAGTTTTGACTGCATACAGTTCTTGGTTTGCTATTAATTATTTTCATCGCACTTAAAAGTAGTGAGTATTGTCTTATCTATAAAAAATTATTTCATTTTCATGCTCGTTCTTGGACATTCCTATTTGAGATTGAATATTTTACGAGTAGCTTGCTGACTTTTAGCCTTTAAGAGAAGTGCAATAATAATGCATATATATAGCAGTTGCTGATCAGGATTTGCTCAACAAGTTCATTACT
This sequence comes from Orchesella cincta, assembly GCA_001718145.1. NCBI lineage: Eukaryota > Metazoa > Arthropoda > Collembola > Entomobryomorpha > Orchesellidae > Orchesella > Orchesella cincta. Next base: position 20,570 of record LJIJ01001141.1, read on the forward strand.
TTTTTGCCAATACAACAGTGCTGAAACAAATGTTACGAGAAACGCAACGTCATTATTTTCGTCGTGACCTTGAGTTACCAAAGCATGCGAAAACTAGTACAAAGTCCTGTTACGTGCTTCTCCACCTTTTGCATGCAAATTGGTCAACTTCGTACAGTAAGTAGTCAATATCAGATTTACTTTAATTCTTTTTTTAATTCTTACTTTTTCCAGGTTTTCATGATAAACGACATTTATGGCAACTTAACCTTATTTTTGCATAATTAATACGCATAAAGTATATGTCTGTCATGTTTCTCGTTGAAATCCATTCTCTTGTTTTGAATTCAGTTTCCCTTGCAGTAACCACATGCGTTGTATAAAATATTGTTATAAAAGTATGGTATAAACGTAGAAATAAATGCTTTTCTTTATAGGTGGAAACTTGCTTTGCATGAAACACATTGTTGGTGATGATGACAACAAGGCTTCTTGGCAATCTCCTGCACTAAACCATCATATTCTCTTTGTGGGTAAGCATTTTCATAAAAATTCGCACGTGTTAACAAATGTATCAAACTGACCGTGAAATGACTTAAAGTGATATGCCTTTTTGACAGAATTGAACCAATCCTAAATTGCTAAGGAAATCGGCCTGGACCCGCAGACGCCAGATGCGATTCCGCCAACTTGCTTAATTTAGCTGTATTTAGTTTCCTTAAACGGCTTTTTCTTTCTAGAGCAGACAGACGGTTTAAAAAGTTTTATAATATTAATGTATAGTTCAAGCTAGTTAGTATTTCAGTAATATGTGCCATGTATATAAACAAATAAATGTATTTTTTCAACATCTACCCAGAATACATGAAAAACCCTATTATTTGTTATTCTATGTTACTTCGTTAAAATAATACAAAATAATGCATAATACGATAACGGTTCAATTAAAATATTCGAATGTTTTTTCTTTCATATTCATTTTCATTGCATGTAATCACATTTAAGGACACAATTCGTGAATTTCTACACCCAACCGAAATTGCAGCGTTCAACTGAGTAGCTTTAATATTAACTTGAGTTAGGTGGTATTTACACACATATCAGTCTTCTACGAAGCAAAAAGATGTGATTGTCTGCTCATTTCATTTGATTTCAATCCTATTCACACAATTTTAAAAGATATGCTTCATAAGAAGTACGCATTACTTCTATAGATATATAAATCCTACAATCAATCATTAAAGCATAGTTTATATTGAGAACTGGGGTCAGATACAAACTACAAGTACAAATCATACGCACAGCATCTCCAGCTTGATTTTGAATGAACAAGAAGATTTGACGCTGGTTTCTGCTCTTTGTAAAAATGTACTTATATACAATGTAGCAGTTTACTTGTTCTTCAAAACGGAGTAAATGCAAACGAACGTGCTCTCAACTGAAAGTTTCTTTAACATGGTTTTTGGGGAATCTAAACACATGAATGACTGGGAAATGCTTACTTGAGTCTATGCTAAGAGAACTCCCAAAGCAGTCATGCACATTTTGTGTAAACCTGTATTTGTGTGCATAACTCACACTCATGCTGTTAATCCACGTCGCGGCAGAGAACGGAACGGGCACTCAAAAAATAAACATCAAGTATAATCTTTACTGAACGTATTTACTTTGATTTGTAGCTTAAAATTTCAAACTGAATGGCATTAAATTAAACAACTTCATCCAGAATTTCAACTGTGAATTCATTTTACGGATTACCCGCACATCAATGTCAGCTTACCCTACATCAATGTGGGAGATGTTCTAATAATTCAATATTGAGCTTGTTTATCGACGTTTTTCGAAGATTCATAAACACATTACCCTTCCACATGAATTTAGATATGATATTATGCCTATGTGTAAAAATCCGGTTTTGCATTATATATTTATGACGCACTACATGCAAAAACTGTAAAACAAAGCCTTAATATTTCTGTGCCATCTGACAGCTTTATTTAGCATTAGTTTAGAGCCTTGTTAAGAGAAACATTCATGTAGGACGTCCGAAAAGACCATTCTTCTCGAACAGTTCATTCCCTTGATGCTTTCAGCATAGTCCACGTTGTTCCTAGAGTTTCAACTGTGCAAATTTATGATGATATCCTTTGCTACCCTCTTTTCAACTGGAGGAGACCGTATCGTACGATCATCCTCAGCCAATCATTGCATTTCTTCTTCGTTTTTTGTTTCTCACAAGACGACAAGAAAGAGAAGAAGAGCTGCACCAATACTGAACGCGTCTCAAGGTCGGCTTGCAACCACTCGCCCTTTTTCCTTCCTTTCAGTCTTCGTTGGAAGAGGATTGGAGTAGTGCCGTCATCCTAAGCGATGACGATGGGCGCAGCCATTAATTCAAAAAATTTCCTTGAAGAATAGGAATTAATTAAAGAACATGTTAATAAAGTGATTGAAGCAAGTGAAATACCGCTGCAAAATAAAAAGGTTTAAAAGTGGTACAGTTTTTCAAATTCAGCGAATTTTAAAAGTTTTTTGTGTTTTTAAAGAAAAGTAACTGTGAACGGAAGTACCTACATTTTAATCGTGTATATAATAAGTGCTATTTAATCATCATTCGGTACAATCTGGCTCGTTTCTTTTCTGGTAAGTTTCATACATATTTTGATCCAGTTTACAAGTCAACTAGATATTACAATTTTATAAATATATATTTATACACAAATATACTTGCACAAAAACCTCATGCAGTCGGAAGTATTCGGAATGTGAGGCAGGGAATATACGTGTATTTCTCTATGTATTTATTGTATACGCAACCTTAATTTTCCATCATTATATTGTGGGCTCAATCACTCTCAAATAAAAGTAGAAGCATGCATGTTTATCGTACAGGATATAAAGTGCTCACTGCTATAATACTCATATAAATTGCTCGTGATAGTAGTGGCAGACAAGGTGACAAAACAGAAATGAATTATTCTCTTTTTATTTACTGCTTCACAGAACCTTTTTCATTTTCTCTGACTGTTTCAGTGTTAAATGATCTTTAAATTTTCATATTCCATGCAACTTACTGAATAAAAAATCTTCTTCAAAACCATTTCAAATCGCATACACATTGGAAAAGAGTAATAAAGCGCACATAAGATAGTAAGTAGTCTGGCAAAGGTATCATGCATTACTTCAAAGCATGAAAAAACAATTTCTTTATGATTTAATGCAAAAGCATTTAGTCAGTTTAAACTTACTTTTGCATTCTATAATAATGCATTTTCAATAATAAGAATAATAATGAGATTTTGTGGCAAAATTTTCCGTTTGTCACCTTGTTTTACTAGTAGTTGCTACAAGCATCAATCAATAACAATCGCGAAACTTGTTAAGTTATATTCCTTTTTGGTATTAATTAATTCTTCCTTTTTTTGCAGATTAAAAACGTTAGCTCCGGAAAACCACTGGCGTGGACTATTGATGAAATTTGTAATAACACTGAACCCATTATTCAAATTTTTGGTAAGAATGTTTGATTACTTTTGCTTAGTTTGTAAGATAGGTGAAGACGAAAACGGATGCAAATTTGTCTATATCAAATTTTTATCGTTGCAAGTTTATAAAAAACTGTCAGTTTCAATTTAACTCTCATGCAGACAGAGTTGCAAACTCTTGGTATTCGTTATTCAGTTATTAATTTTTGCACGGCCCACGACTGCGTCAGTTTCGAAGTGTGATATACATGCGTTGACCGGAAGATTGAATTCATATGACTGCTGATAGTTTTGCTGCAGTTTGCAAAAGATGAAAGTCGCATAGCAGGTTCGTTTGTACATGTCAATTTGTGAATGCAGCTACGATATAAAAACCTTGACATAATATGACATTGCTTATTACTAGCTAACATTTTTGCATTACTGCTAACTATTTTAGATAGGTTGTCCAACCAAAGACAAAATCAGTATGGCAATTACGAATTTCTGCATTTTTAGACTTACTCTGAATATGTGACAGACATGCATTGACATAGTGAGCATCCTTTGAATAGTCTTCGCTGACTTATAACTAAGTACAATTTATTTTTACAGGTTTTCAAAACTGACAATGAAAACTGTTTCGGGAGCTGCAATAGATGGTTATTCATGAAGAGAAAGATCTAACGTTTTTAGGTAAACACATATTTGTAGTAATCACAAATTATTTCCATGTGTGACATTGATGTCTTTGCTTGTTGTTTGTTGCAATATTTGCACTTAAACAAACATTTAAACATCCGATTATTTTTTGACTTATTATTTATGTGAAGATCTCCGTTGCTCTCAATCTCATCCAAATGTATCCATCATCATCATCATTCAGACCAAAGGTTCATCGGAGGGCGTCACTCCAATCCACACAGTTAGGACAAAGCCTGGTCTCTTTAAGGTGAATTTTTTCTTCTATTCCAAGCGGAGGTCACTGAACTGTGTTGTAGGATATGCTTTGGTAAGCCGTTTGGTAATTATAACAGCATAATAATATATCGCACATCTTGTCATCACTTTTAAACTAATTAAAAGTTTAAATGAAAGCAATTATCTTCTGTCATGATGAAGCGTAATCTAGAATTCACATTCTTTTTTGTTTTGTTTTCACAGGTTAAACACCGTAACCAGAAACTGTAAACTGCCAGGAATTTGAGTGTTTTCGCTAATGATTACATGGTCGAGCATCGCGGGAATTAAGCTAAGCAGTTTGTTAACGTTTTATTTAATAGTTAATGTTATTTTAAGTATTAGTTAGTTTCACACCATTTTGGACACACTGCGTTATGTAGGTATCTAATGGATAGGTTTACATAGTATATAAATTGTTTATCATACTACGGAAAATTGTGTGTTTTAGTGATAGAGACGCTCGTTGTTGTCCATTCATCCTTGATTTCAAAATGATAGAAATTCGACTGGAAACAACAAACATTTAAAAACAGAAAAAATTGATAGAAGGAAATGAGAATTATCTCAAAGGATAAATTACGTCTTACAGACTTCTACGGAGGCTCGACCTCGTTCTTTTTATTGCAATACAGCATGGTTCTGATAAAATGGGAAAAGAGTGTGAAAGAATATCTAAAGTAGGCACGGCTGGTAGGCAAAGTTGGTTAATTTTTTTTGCTTTAAGGTTTATTTCAAATAGTAAGGTCTAGCAAGTAGAATTTGATGATTTAAACGTCTATCTTTATACACATTTTAGCAAAAATTTAGTCGCAGAATGGAGATGTTCATAAACTAAATTAAAGTCTAAAATAGGAATATTCATAAAGTAGAATTAAGTTTATGAATAGAACTACCGTAAGAAAAAACTCCATTCTTTTAATTTTGTGTTAATTCTTTCGATTCGGAACTTAAACTGTATCAATGTATATATACTTTTGGTTCTAAATATCCTAAAAAGAAGCATTTATAAAAATGTTAGTCACGTTTGGTAGCTTTTAAAATGCAAGGGTAATAACTGCATTTTTCAAGGCTGCTATTCAAACACATATCATACCAACTCAGGTTTAGTACGAGTTTTGATTCAAAATGGGTACATCACTAATAGCTTAACGACTATTATTTACAGATGCGTATTCACAATTCATAAATCAACGGCTATCACATAAAAATGAGCTTATATATGAATGTTTTCCAAGTACAAATACTTTGTTTGTTTCTTCATGGTCCTTGAACTTTCGAAGTTTATTGTAACTTCCCGGTTAACCCGTAGTTTATGTGAACGTGAAAGTATTTTTGGCCTTCTTTTCATTGCAGAAGCAACACATCTTTACTTCGAACTTTGCTTTTTTCGGGAAGTCTTAAACCAACCCGTTCTTCTTATTGTTAGCAGCTAAAGCTATGTTGTAAGACCCAAGTCGACTTTGGCAAGCAATAGCCTTCTTGTTTACCTCACATTTAGTAGATTGCGAGCATTGAAATACTCGTGGGCATGTTTGTAGCTCATTTCACAAGTTCTGACCTTGATCAATTGTCAGTTAGTTATGTTATTTCGTTATTATAACATTGAAATACTGCTCAAATAGTACTAGACGTAGACTAGGCTGTTAATAGGATAATGCTTTGTTTGGTTGGTTTTTTGTATGTCTAAAATGTATAGGACATTGAAAAATCTGATAGCATTTTATGAAATAAGAAATGGATTTAAAGCACTGGGTTATACCATATTGCAGTGTAATGTTATTTATACACACAAATGAGAGCAACTGCTCATTGTGTCTCACCATATATATATATCCTTGTCACGTTGCATTTATCTTATTTTAATAAGCATGTTAAGATGTAAATATTAATTCATTAATGCAAATATTTGCATTAAGGTACTGTTTGTTCTTGCAAATTATTTTTGAAGTCCTGATGCATTTTAAAATGTTTTATTTACTCGACTGAAAGCTTGAAATAGATTGCCGATAACTACTCCTGCATCAACGTCACCGAATTTAAAGTGTTTTTTGAAAAGGTATTTCATTCAACGCGTCGTACATAAATTTTACGAGATATAAGGAGAATTTAGAAATTAATGTAATAGAATCCTAGCCTGCGACTTTGCATTGTTCTCTAATTGCTGCCAATGTACAACGCCATTTATTAAAAGTGAATTTGCAAAATTTTTCAAAGGCGCCCGGTTTGCAATGTTCTCCTATGGCTGAGAATTTGCATAGTCCGATAATGTCTTCCAATTTACAACGTTTTAATTGGAAACATGGTCTTTTCGTTTTAACTAGACATTGCGATTGCCAATCTGCATCTTGCTCATCTAACAAGTGATGCCGTCATTAGTGAAGTAGGGAAAACACAAAAAATGCTTATGTTATATTTTAAACCGCATATAGTAGCATACAAAGGTTTGTTCGCATTAATTTGTTGTTAAAATTCGTAAAATAATTAAGACATCGGAAACAAAAATTAAAAACCAGAATAATTTAAATTTTTATAATTACTAAACTTTAACATTAAATTAGTCGAATTTGGTTTTTGTTTAGTTATGCACACGGTAGTGCTTTGTAAGAACAACCAAGTTGTACAACTTCGAACGAATAGGTGTAAGGTAAGGTATGAAATATTGAATCTGTCAATTCCATAGACAGTTTCCAGAATTAATTAATGATGACTGCAGAAACATCATTTTCAAATCATTGTCCGAAAGGACGAAATGAAGTTACTGAACAGAATTTAATATGTAGTACGTATCCAATTCAAGAAAGCTTTATTAGCAGTGTAAGTTGATAGTTTAACTGCCACACTTATGATACAAGCATTTACTATTTATTTGGTGATTTAAAACGAACTCGAAGTTGTCTTCCGACTAAAACAAATAACATATTTGACTTGAAATATGACTAGTCACTAGTCACGGTGCAGATAAAGAGAGAAGAGAGCACGAAACTTGTTTAAAAATCTCAAAGTAGTCCTATTTTTTGGGAAGGCAAGAAATGTCCAAAATCGAAATTTAAACTAAATATTTCTATACACAAAATCAGAATACTGTTTTTTCACTTGTCACACGGTAAACAATGCAGTTTTCCGTAACATTACAATCATTTGTGGGTGAGGAGAATATATCCAAACACCATACACCATGAAATAATTAAACGAACACAAAAATAACAGTTTATTTGAGAGTTTTCTTTCTGAAATCCTCGCATTTCACGGCTTCCGTAGATGTAGGATAAGTTAATAAGACGATACAAAAAATTTTTGTAGCGTAGTTTAGTTTGTAGCAGTCATTTCTGGGTGAACATATTATACCTTAACTGTGGCTACATCGTAGAATATATGAAAGACTAAACACGCAGTGGAATTCAATCACAAAAGGGTTTCTTCTTCTCTTTAGCTCTCCTAATGAGCACGAATTCCCTTGTTTCCACTGCCTACTTAGAAGTATGGTAGAATGAAAGACGACAAACACTTTATTTGTAACACAATGAATGGTTTCAAAGAGCATAGTTATTATGGTATAGCCAAGTTTGTATCCGTTGATGTTATATATGCGTAGAGAAGTAAAGACATAGATATTAAATATGAAGCAGCTTGTAAACTGAACGGCTACATTTACACTACTTAATGTGAAATGAGTTTAAGTTAAATGTTCTTTCAATTTCACAATGTAGTGCATTTTGAAAACGAACACGACTGCGAAACTCCTGGTGAATAATAAAAGGAATTGACAATAACGCTTCCAATTCTGGGTATATTTAGCTTGTAGAATCCGTCGATTCAATCGCGTCGATTTGAATTAATTCATTGTGTCAAAGGTCGTATAAGACAATCATGTGTCCAAATTGGTGTGTTGAAGGTAACATTTAAGTATTTAATCGCATCTCATATGAGAAAAGTTTGGTAGTAGCTCAAATGTTATAAATATAATAAATATTATTACTATAATTATGTTTATGTGTTAAATGCATTCAATAAACATTCAAGGTTAAAATATTTATGTGTTTTGTGAATAATATACAATATATGAGCAAAATATATCAATACACCATTCCACAGTTTACTTTTAACTTTTATTTCCACAACGTGAGCATTTTTAAAGTGATAATGTTGTTCCAACATAAGTAATAATATGTTTAATAAATATAAAAAATAAATTGAAATATGCATGATGCACATTGGGCATTTTCCAATCAGTAAATGCTACAAACAGTAGCTGTTGCATACAACCATATTGGAACTGACGCCAAAGATGCAATCAAAAATTCAAGTTGCGGTCGGTTAAAACTGGTAAGTGAGTGTGTGGATGTTGTGATTTAATAAATCTCACATTTTTTCAACAATCGTTTTACTAAATCAGTAATTTGCTTCATGTCATCATCATCAAATTATGGAACCATTGTAACCTTAGTTTTGACAGTAACTCATGTTCATATTTAAATATTTTTATATCCCAGGAGTCCTGGGCAAGGACAGCCTTTGACTTTGACATAATTTTTGAAACACGTTCTTAGCTGCACTATTCACTACTAATAACTACACGTTTCATGGATGGCACCTTGCTGCTTTCAAAACTGAAAAATAAGCCATATTCAAAACATCAGCATGTTAACATAAGAGATTTAATAGAAGCGAGGTATTGAATCCTACAAACTGGCACAAATAACGCAAATGCCGCAACAGAACCTTGTTACTATAATCTATGAACCCCTCTCATTATTTGAGTTTGAAACTTACACTGGACTTTATAGTATGCAAACTTTCTAGACAGCATGTGCATCTGTAAACGTATATTTGCCGCATTTATGTTTGCAATTCAATTGGGGTAGTTTTCACAACCTGAACTTTTATGGTGTTATAATGAGTTACCAGTTTTTTAAGGCAGGGACAGTCCAAGAGTTAACGATTAAATCTAACTTAGAATTCAAAATTTACTTGACATTATAACTTAGGAACACCACCGAAGGTGTTTCTGTTGTTACATGAATCAATCCGTGTTAGTCCCAGAGTGTATCTCAGTCACATGAGGTTGCAAACAACAACATTACTAAACTTTTATGAGAAGTCCCAGCAGCTTTATGAAATCAACCTGATATGTGTGTTTCAGACGAAATCACGGTTATGCCAGTATTAAAGACCTATGTGAGTTATGCATGTTTGACAGGGTTATTGGCCCGGGTAATGTGATACGTCTGCGACAGGGGCAATTGGATGTTTTTTGGGTCTTCGTGAAGGGACAGCATTTTCTCAGAGATTTCTTGACGGATGTGGCTGAAATTTTCTTTACCTTACTTTCCAAGCGATTCTACAGGTGGAAATTTAAGGGTTTTTGAAAATTCGAAAAAACACGAGCGTAAATTTAAAACCAAAACGAGTGTTTTTTTGCCAAAAAAATTCATAATATTTTTTGTAAATTTAACACGTTTAAACGTTCCATACAACCATTTCCGTGCCTTCAATAAACTTTAAATTCATGAATATGCGCGAGTTTTTGACATTTTCATAGTTTTAAGAGAGATAGGAAGAATATTACGAGACGCATTATATTAAGTACTACTTATATATTTACTAAAACCCAACATTAGCGGAGGTATTGCAAAGTATTTCAAAACCGGAGCTACCCATCCATTCTATTGAATAAAAAGAATTGCTAGGTAAAAAACAGTTTATGGGACTCATCACGGTTATCTGAATTCCATTGCTCGGAATACGTTTTAGTAAACAGGTAAATTATTATGGCAGATGTCAGGCCTTTTGATGAAAACCACTTAAACTATTTATGCCGGATTCTTCCTACAAGGGATAAATCTTTTAATACGTAGGAGCTATCGACATATGAAACTACTTTGTGCTAAATATCTATTTCAGATTCAGCAAGATTATATGTTGATAAAACTCAAACAGCGGAACAAGTAATAAGAACTCTTCCCGTCAAATGGCATACGTATTTTCTGGTAAACAGAATTTACACATTATCGCATCTGGTCTTCAATTAGTGTTTACCGTAGAAAACCATAGATAGTTGCTGAAAAGTTTGGTTTGTTTAAACGTTTCATGCATATCCAATAGTATTAATTGGGTAGATATATCTCACATATTTGTCAGAAACGATAACTAAAGGGAAAGAAAACATCCAGTTTGGTTTGAGCCAAAATTCGTTTGTTTTTTGGACTTATGACAGCAAATATGTACACCTGCGTAAGTAAACTGACATTCTGGCAACAGACACTGTGTTTTTATAGGTTTTATACCGACGTGGTATTTTCATGCTAATGTTTGCAATACGAAAATTTGGAATTTCTACTTTCTAGGTAAACTGTATTCCCCGTTATTATTCTGACGTTGCCAGTAGCGGGATTGGGGAATCAATACACAATTAAGTAGTAATAGGATTGAAGTAGGACAAGTGGCGGTTGAGGGCAAAAGCAGATATGTATTCAATCAGCACATCCATATGACAGCTTCATATTAAAACCACGTATCTTCTGTACACTTCTTATGCCCTATACGTGGTTTTAATATGAAGCCGTCGATATGCTTTCACATTATTAAGAAAGCTAATGTTCGTGAAAAGACACATAAGTGATTTTTGGACGCTCATTAAGGATTAAGTTGCTTACCTGGCTATAAGACGTATATCTGTTAGACATGTTTGAGCTCCAGGAAAAATATAACACTATTAGTAAAGTGACGGTCCTACTGGTCAATGCTTGTTAGCCAAATAAAGAATCGTTCTCCATTTTTTAATAGAAATATACAAATGTTCTTCGTTTAACAAACTAGTTACAAACCATCACAAAATCGCTGACAAGGAATTTCACCTGGAATAAAAACGACTCTAAACGGAACCACTCAGCTGTAAAATAATTGCTGAAAATGTTGTCTAAAAATTTCAATCTGTTTTTGTTCATTGTAAAATTGGGAACCATATCAGGAGTTGCCAACTTCCACTGGGACAAATCAGAGAAAAAATTTAAATTTTGAAGGATAACAGAGCTCGATGCAAGACAAGTTGAAATATTACATTGTCAACACTTTATTTGGAGTCATTATAGTTCAAGCATATTTGGGAAAACGTATGGACTTAATGACAAAAATTTTAATTGGACTCAACATTTTTGCAGCAGTGGCATCGGTAGCATTTTCTAGGGCCTGTAACAAACACAACCGGGATTTGATGTTGTTTATTAACGGATTAGTACAATTCATGTCAGACAACAAAAAAGGTTGGTACTCATACTTTTAATAAATCTGACTGAAGAAATTAATGTTTTTTAAAAACATTTCAGTTGCCATCAGGAATGGAAAACGAACATTGGTTGAAAACCTTAATTTACTTTTCTCGTACTTTATGCCGTTTTCAGTCATCTTAAATGCATTGATAATTGTCTACGGTCTTCATTTCATGGATCCCTGCAAGGAATCGTTAGCCGGTTATTTTCTTCTACCAGAATGTACAAGCGGGAGTCTACAGTTTGTCGGAATACCTTTGAAAATCAGCGTTCTCTTGGCAAATCATATTATGTGGAGTTTTATGACAAACATTGTAGTTTTCACCATTTCGGGACTCCAAATTCTCTGCGTGTTAAGTTTGAACGATTGCTCGGCAGTATTCTTTCAACTTAATTCCCGTCGATACGGGTTGTCAATGTACAGTTTTGGGATAGTTTACAGAAACATTCAGGTGATGGGACTTCTCGCCAATTTGGTGTTGCAAAGCACGGTTTTAGCATTGGCGGTTTTAGCCATTTTGTCGACATCAACTTGCTTAACAACATTTGTTCGACTGGAGTGGACATTGGAAAATACATTAGCCTTAACTGTCGCTTCCGTGGTTTTCATAAACACCGGGTTAATAATCATTGTCTTGTTCGGAGGCATGGCATCCATTTGCATCAAAGCAAAGATGGCTTCCAAAGAATTGAAGTGGAACCTAAATTTAATGACAAATCCAGCTCAACGATTCCAGAGACGATGGCTTTCCCGCTTTTACAGATCATGTAAACCTATCAGAATTGAAATGGGCCCACAAAATTTTCTGGAGTCAATAACTCCGCTGAAAAGCTTGGATTTTTCTGCTAATCTAACCATTCAGCTCTTATTACTTTTGGGGGAGTAACAATTTTTACTTTGTAGTTATTTTTAGCAACAATGCTTAGAACTTTAACAGCACACAGAGGTCTATTGTGAGAATAATATTGTTGCAGGATTTAGTTTTCAATTGTATTGTAAAGCGGAGCGGCGTGTATTGTTAGTCGTAAGATTCCTCATGTGAGAAAGAAATCCTAAAAATATTATATTATAATGTAAATTCTCTCTGTCATGACATGTCGTAATTAATCCACTTGTATGTTTGAATGTTAAAAATATAAGGATGATAAGATATTTTACAATATAACTAGAGCCGGTTATCCGGTAACGGTAAAGCAGCCGTAACGCTTTAACGCATATATTACAAGCTCTAGAGCCGGTTAACCGGTAACGGTAAAGCAACCGTAGCGCAATAACGCAAATATTACAATTTACCTAACTGTCTTAGCAGACCTGCGGTCTGCTCAACACTAGGTTTGGTAATAAGTGTACCATATGATTTAACATTCGGAAGTGTACCGTGGGATTTTGCATACGGAAGTTTAAATTTGGATTTAGCATTCGGAAGTTTAAATTTGGATTTAGCATTCGGAAGTGTACCGTGGGATTTAGCATACGTTTAATAAGATTTCAATGCTAAATCCCATCTTAAAATTTTTTCTAATGCTAAATCCTATCATAGAATTTTCTTTTCAATGCTAAACCCATCTTAAAATTTTGTCTAATGCTAAATCCCATCTTAAAATTTTTCCATGCCAAATCCAAATAAAATGTAATCAACTTTAACGTTGAAAATCGTATGCTAAATCCATTTACATGGGAATCGTATGCTAAATCCAAACGAACATCATGTTCGCGGTAATGCTAAATCCTTCAGCGGATTTCAAAAGAAATCATAGTATAGTATTATAATGATGCCTTTGATATAATTGCTAGCTCTTGCAACAAACAACTATTGTACTTAAATTTTTTCTGCAAAGCAATAATAAACTTAAAAAATTGTATTAAAATTGAAATAATATTTGTTCCCAGCAGAGACTGCATGAAATAAACTTCTTGGTTTCCTGAGGATTGCCCGGCTGTATTTTTTAAACTATTTCCACGTCGATCTGTAATGTCGGTTTATCCTGTTAAGCTAATTTACAGAAACATGCAGGTGTGGAGGTTTCTTACAAATTTTGTATTGAAAATACCTTATTGGCTCATTGACCTTAAGTGTCGGGGCTTAGAGTGCTGTTGAAGTACGGCCCTTTACCTGTGTGAAAGTTGGTGCTTATGTAGGACAGATGCTGTTCAAAAATGCACACACGGTCGTGAATCAAGTAATAGGAAAGTTAAACGTTTGATTCTCTGGATACGGATGCGCTCCTTTTTAGCCAAAATCATTATTTATAACTACAAGGTAGTTGAAATTGTATTTATTCAACTTAGATGATTGGTTTACATACATCCTTCCATTAAGTAAAAGTTTTAACTTCTCGTATCCAGCCGTCCTGAGGATGAAAACAATGAAGTATCAGTGAGTGAACATTTCTGTTGCAGAACCGAGATGAGCTATTTGGCTTTAGTATCATTGTATGTAATGTGATTATTCATCTTGGATGGTTTACACAACGGGTGATTCTAGCTAACAGAAGGTCAGATCACTGTAACTGGTGGTATATCCAGCGTCACGCTACAATCAGTAGAATTATGAGTAATTGTCAGTTGCACAAATGAGTTGACGATAAGCACAAAGTAATATAAGTATTACTGTTACCCAAGGGTACGGGAAGTTATTAAATAGAAACAACGGCAATTAAATATACAGGTGGTCGTGGTAAGATCTGCTTTTTGAACTTGGCATTATCATTGAATTAGCTTTGAAGCAAAAATTGCCGATTTCGGTTTTACGTCATGGATGTTTTTAATAAATTCTCATCTAATTTGGTACAAAATGTCACAGCAAAGCATTTAACATGCTCCGCTGTGACATGAACGTTTACTGTGTTATAAAAATTTGCTTTGAGTAAGTTGAAACCATAAGATGAATTATAGTAAGCGTGGTTGGAAAAGTATGACAATACTTACCTATAATACAGAATATACAGTGGTATGACAAAAGTTTAAATCCAAAGACCTCTCACAGTTAGACACCAAAAAAACTAGTTCGCATTAAACATTTTTTTATGATACCTTAACCTAGAATTTGCTTTTTTAGCAAAGCGATTATTTCGTCATTTCATTTAAGTTTCATTATTTCAATCGGCTGCCTACGTAGAATATTCTGGAATCTTAAGTGAATACTGTGTTGCAGAAAGCATTGTCCAGAATAGCTACCTAGGCACGTAGACAACCTGCATCGAAAACAAATTGAATTTAACTATTTAAACAACGTTTTTAGGACGAAGAACTGTGCGTATACTCACTGTAGGCAATTCCCTACCTAATTCTTTTTAAAGTGATATAAAACGACCGCAAACACTTTACTGCATTGATTTACATTTAGCAGTCATCTGCATCGGTGCACAAATATTCCTAATTTTATTTAATATTCTGCAATTTGGAATTCGGAAATATTCTGCATTTACTTTGGAGCCTGCAATTGAGTGTGAAGAAGTGTATAACTATATTTTTGCTTTAAATTATACTAATAAAATTGATATCAGAAATCAAAACAAATAGCATCCTAAAACCCAAAGTAATATATCCAGGCATGTGGCACCACCGTACGGCTGAACAAAAACTCACATTAGAAGAATGTTAATGCACAAGAACTCAGGGTACGAAAAACGATAGCATGGATGAGAATGCAGGAGTTTTGATTTGTGTATTACACGCTATATCAATTCATCGTTTTATTACAGTAAGAACACGACTACAGCGCTGAGTCTTTCATACAATTAAATTTCAATCTCTTCTGATTAATTAATCATTAGATTTCCAGTTGGGATAGATTTCTAATGATTATAGTGAAAACAATGGGGCATTATGCCACCAAAGTTTCACACAGGTTCGGGTGACAATAAAGTACACCTCCAAGAGAGCCTAAGCCCTCAAGGAGGTAGCGCAACGGAATATTATAAAAGGTATTTATCTCGGCCAACGGTGTTGGCCAGAAACTGATTGATGATCATTGGATTTTACCAAAGGCTTATATACATTTTGGAAAAGACCTCAACTTAACTATCCAACATATATCAAATGGCCAAATTCTTAATTAAAAATGTTAAGGCCAGCAACCTCTGGCATGACCATGTCAAATCATAACAAAAGTTATTGAGTTAGACAACTCAAGCATGTGAAAATATCTTAAGTATAAACCGGGGAAAGAAGTGGTTCATAAACCGTCAGGTGAAGTTCTCCAATCCGATTGCAAGTCGCTTTGACGTTATATAAATAGTGAATCTAGTAGACTCAATGCCCGATTAGAGTGCTTCTCATAAGTCGATATATCCTAAATTTTTCTGTGTATCCATATTGTCAACTGAGATGATTCGTATTTGTGATGACTCGGTGGATCCAGTGTCGAGTCTGTACTCTATAATCACGCAAAGTTTACCGTTCAGACTGTGTGTCATTGTAACTCTATGTATCTCCCATCGTGAATGTGATCTAGCACCCGACTTGTGATAGAGAGAATCAGTGGGTGATTTAATTGAGATGTTACATATGAGGTATCCGTTCCTATGCATAGCCTATGTCAGAGGAGATCTACCTGCCAGCACTTCTTGTATAGAACAAGATGTATAGTCGCCTTTTGTAGAAATTCGTCTAAGTTTTAACTCTCTCTTATAGAAATATATATACATATTCCATATTCCGTCATACTCATGACAGTTCGTCTGGACGCTCTTAGAATTATTGATAGATTAAATCCACGATCAATTCGATTATCAGATTAGTATATATGATGCCTTATCAAAAATATACCTCGATTTGCCAGTAACGTCTCCTTGGGGCATTATTCCTTATACTCTTTCTAGCAGCTCCTCATAAGCGCCCTCTCCATATCCATACTCTGAAAGAGGCTGCAAAATCGGTTCTAAACCACATGATAGCCCCATACCTCATGTACTCCAGGGATTTGCAGTGTCTCCATGACTCTGATTCGCCTGGGCTATCTCGACTTTTTGGGTACGTCTAAGCTTTGTGTTGCGTGCTGTTGGTTAAACTTAGTCCGAAGAAGAAACGAACAATCATTTACCGGACACCTCGGCTATGGAATGCTCATTACAGCTGCGTTTTTTGATCTCATACCGAAGCAAGATGAGGTAATTGTTGTTATGATTCTGGGCAAACTAACATCGCTCTGCGAGTTTGTCCTGTACTCCACAAAGTGAGACCTTTTTCACCCTAGACGTTCCAATCTAAGTCGAATCCTGACTTATGTCTTGTCCTCCAACATTATAATTGAAAATTGCATTGGATAAGAAAGAAAACTAGAATAACATGTAACACTGAAGAGGCGACGGGGTTTAGCAAGAGACGGCTTCATCGTTAACTATTAGCTATCTCGACATCATTGTAACTCGATTTTCAAGTGGTTCACTTCTGTTTCTCCACCAAACACGGAAAGGATTACTTAAATTGTTGTTATTCTTTGGATATATAAAAATGCAGTTCACACGTGAAGGTATTACCTGAAAGGTGCTAACAAAATTGGTGAATTATTGGACAAAACCTCCAATCCCACTTAAATTTTGAAAAAGAAGTTAAAAACATGTCACAAACTGTCTGTTCCCTTGAAACATATAAAACATTCCGAAATTAAGGGAAGCATCGCTACAAGGTTTTTGAACTGTATTTCAAATTCATTAACTAGCGATTTCCTTCAATGCAAAGATTTCTTCATGACGCTCAGTTGACCTTAGAATAAAAGACATCAAAGGTTTTCCTATTTTTGCAAAAAAAACGGAATTTGGCGATCAACATACAGAATTTCCTATTTCAAGTTTTAATGCCAACAATTGATTTTCTTGAATCCGAATTTGCCGCGTTTTCTTACACCGTTTGAATACAGGGTTGGTTATACGTGGCTTAATTATCTTTTGTAATTCTTCTTGGGTGCTACTAGTAGAAGTGATGTGGCATGGGTTCAAATGGTTTTCTGGCTGTATTCGGTACTCATTGAACAGGATGATGGCAAACCGTTTAAATCCAGTGTTAAAGGAACATCCATAGTCTTATTGTGGATGTTCACTGCTTTCTTTCTCAGGCAATTTTACAATTCCTCTGTTTATGCATTTATGACTGAAGCAAAAAAGCCAAAGGATTATCCAACAACTTTTGAAGGCCTCCTGACTCGTTCGGATTTTGAGTTGTTGTCTCCTGAATTTTATGACGAAGTGGAATCCGTTTTCAGGGCTGATTACCAAGAGATTGTGTCAAACTTTTTTATCAATGGTGAACTAAAATAAACGAGCACTTTCGGTTCGAAGTTGTTGGTTTTTACATGAACACAATTCGTAAATCCACATTCCCGAATTCCAGTTTGAATGTTGAAAGTTTAACGAAAGTTTTGGATGGTAATATTTATGGTTTTATCGCCTTTATTCACATTCTTAGGATTCAACCCCGTTTGCCAATGATCCGGTGAGCCAATGAACTGTGGTTTCTTAATAAAGTCTATGACTACTGATTTTTTTTAAATTTTTGTAAGAATGATTGTGAAAGTAAGTGGAGTGCCGCCCTACATGGGCAGAGGAAATTTCACAAAGTTGCCTTCCCGCAACAAAAGCCATTTTTGAAGACGACTAGTATGTGGGTACAGGAGGTTCCAAGTTTTGCAACATTAACGTTTTCAAATTTCTTGGCATTCTTGGTTCAGTCGGGTTTGCAGGAAAAAGTAACGCATGACTATGTCTCGCTGGAACAGCTTACAAGCCTACAGAATTTGAAACGTCAAAACAAATCTGGTATAGTCGATGGAAGTTGGTTTGCTTATGTTTTTCTGGCGAATAAAAAAACCGTCATGCACAATTTGGAGGAACCTACCAAACTGGCAGCTTTTAAGGGGACTTTTATCGTACTATTTCCTGCATGAGTATATCAACTGCTGCATTTTTAAGGGAGTATCTATGCATAAAGTTTAGAAAATAGAATTAAGCAAATATTTTTAGAATAAGTATGCAGTTTACTGCACATAATGTTAATCATTATCATCTCTCTTTTCCTTGCTAATTTTTATGGAATAATGTATTAGGTTTAGATGGGGCTGGAGCTATATAACGAGCTCCAGACCAATGTCAATGTATTCAATTCTACTCTGGAGTCCGTGTGATTCGGACCTCTGCATACATGCTAGTGTGCATACAAGGCGGTGTGATACGCCTGCGTCCGAGACTGAGGGATTTGGTCACGTTAAGTAGAGCTCGTGAATAGGGGTAATTCCATACATGACTCATGTAACTTATGATGCTCTTTACCTTAGAATAAAATGTGGTATCTATTACTCATACCAAACCCTAACGATCCTGAGTTTAGTCTCTAATATTCTGTAAGGCATTATATCATAGAATAGCCTTTCACCTTACAAGGTAGTAACACAGCGATTAAAATGTTTTAAATCTTATGAACAAAGCTAACAATTGGAATAATGAGGATTTAAAAACTTTCATTTGCAAAAGATCGAGCATTTGAAATACACAATTTCAGTTGCAATAGCACAACAAAATGTTATACGAATGAACTAGGAATAATGAGTACTAGATTAAGGTTCCACATAGTAGTTTTGGTTATGCATCTGTGTAACATATATTATATTTAATTTAAAATGCAACCATGTTGAATCATTCCACATCATTTCCCAGTGTCTTAACATCAGCACGTAACCAAGCTCAGCAACTCTTGCTGCTACAATCCAGGGCTAAAACAAGGCGTCATTTGTTACTACTTGATTAAAAATAGACAATCTACATCCTCCAAGACTCATAATAGGGTTCAAACATTTTGTGTTGTATTGCATGGCATATTAAAGCAGGCTACAAAATTGAAAAAAAATATATATTCAAGTTAGATTGTTAAGCAAAAAATATGTATCTTAAATCATCTTAATCCAACTGAAAATAATCTGAAATCTACTTTGATTAATTGGTGACTAATGTGTTTTTGGAATCCGATGAAATTTTTGAGAGCGGATAATGTTATATACTATAACACTTTTATTATCGTACATATTGTTATGTATTGATCTGTTGCTCCCCCTACATGCAGGCATAAAATAAAGATTCATAACGTTTTTAATTTCAAGCAACGTTGCCTAAATGTAAAATCAAGCAGTTAATGTAAAAAGGTTTTGCTAACTTTGAGCTTACACGCCTGACCCAACATGAAAACCAAAAATAACAATATTCTTATAATTGGAAAAAGCTGGTGGTTATTATCATATCTATTTAGAGCATCAATGGAATAATACTTGCGTAATACATTTATTATTATACTAAAAACAGCATGTTTCAGAAAATTGACATCCATTAGTGAAGTGATTGAACATCCAAGCAAAAGCAGAACGGGGATGTGCGTCATTAATTATCATTGAACAAAGGTTTTCTGCCCACTTAATTAATTTTAACGTCTGCATCTAGCACCCAGAAAAGCATACGTTCCTAACTTGATTAGCTCAACAAATACGTGGAAACGCAGATAAAAGTAGCTGCTCCATTTCCATAACTTCCTATTTTATTACGGTTATCTGATATTTTTACGAAATTAAATTACGGTGTGCCGCTAAATTAGTTTTCGTAGAGAGATTTGAACAACCTCCTAATAATAGCACTAACTGCCGTTTTGGTCGAAGCCACTGATTACAGGGTTCAAGGAAATAACTTTCATGTAGACAATTCGTCTATCTTTTAATATTTTCTGCGTATGGAAAAACAATAGAGAATAAATGGAAAGAGTCAGTTTCAGTTTGGTACGACAACCCACGTAACTAATTATCGGAGTTTGTTTTCCATTTTTCATCTGTAAATGAGGAATAATGATTGTAAGACCGGTTCAAAGCAATATGTTTTAAGGGAGCTATTATTTACTATAAATTTGGAGACCTACAAATAGTACAAATGTTTGCTGAAAGCTCATAAGTTATTAGATGAAAAAAGTAGAAAGCGTCAATCTCGAAAATTGAAAGTTGCTTCTTTGTCATTTTACTCAATGTGAAACAACTTCTATATGGCGTAGTTTAGAACAATCTAAAAAACACTCATTTTGAACAAATTTCAAAGAGTAATATGTTAGCTTAGCATTGCATTGTATGCCAACAAATGGTTAATGAATCAACTGAACACGTAATTGATGTCACTATAGTCACACAACAAATTAATTTAAAAAATCTCAAAATAAATGCTACATATGTTACAAAAACAGAAATAAAGGAAAATTAGTTGTAATGCAGTGCAGAAATAGATTCTGTTTGTGTAGATCATTTAGAACCAGCAAGAAATTAATTATAGTCTATCAAAGCATGCAGCTCAAAGCTTTAGGTACGCCAGGGACAATATAATTAGTAGTTACTCTTGTTCCATCATATTTATCACTGATGAACGTGTGCCTTTCCTGTGATTTGATACAACGATATAAAAAGGACAACAAAAATTTAGACCATTAATAGTAAAACATGTTGAGGTGTAACACTACGTAGTCCCTTATAATGACTCCACAACTCAGACGGGAGCAGGAGAAAGCTCGGCAGGGGCGAAAATGAGGCAGAATTGTTGCAACGAACAAGCCATATAAAAGAGCAAAAGCTACTCACTGAATCAGTCATACTCCAGCATCTACGGAGAAAGGTGTTCCTACCTGTTGTCCACATATTTGTTTTACTCATCTCTCTCAAATGTTAAGCTTGTTCTTTTTACAATCGAATGGTTCCTCCAGTTATTCTTGTGCTGCTTCGTATTTTCCTGTGTAAATTTCCGCATTTTTCAATATCATTTTAAGAGTACCAAAAAACCAACCACAGTGCGGAAGTTATTCAAAAAGGATAGTTTTTCAGTGTAACATTTAAAAAACTAAACATGGCTCAAAGTATAAATACATTGGAGCTTGTAAGAGCTGAGCTAGAACCAGCTATTGAAAGTAACAATACTTTTCTGCCCAAAATTTTCGATTTTATTGATAATTTTACACAACTTCCAACAGTTCCAACCCGAAATGAATTACCTCAAGATATGAAGTTTAACGATGGCCATCAACTTGCAGTGATTGTGTGCCCAATATTGATGATCCTGTCGGCTATTGGAAATACCATAGTTTTTGGTGTGATTGTTAGGTCTGCAGTTCACTCATTTTTTAAACTAGTTCACTAATGGAGATAAAACGAACTTGAATTTCAATTTATTTACTTTTCTAGACTTCGTATGAAGGGGAAAATCAGCCGAATTAATTTATTCTTGTTGCATCTCTCAATTGCCGATCTCATCGTTACCTTTATCATGATGCCGCTTGAGGTTCGTTCAAACATTTTGTATGGGATTTTCAATTTAGTTCGGAGATATTTAAAAAATCACTTTGTATTTAACAATGGTATAGATCGGATGGAATGCAACAGTTTCCTGGCAAGCGGGAGACTTCATGTGTAGGTTTATGTCATTCTTCCGAATATTTGGTTTGTACCTCTCCAGTTTTATGCTGGTGTGCATTAGTCTTGACCGCTACTTTGCCGTGCTAAAACCACTTGGGATTGCGGATGCAAATAGTCGTGGAAGAATCATGCTTTCTATTGCGTGGATTGCCAGCGTTGCTTGCAGTTTGCCCCAGGTAAACTCAAATAATAAGTAGTTTCAAGAACTATTTAATCATCTTTAATCAAATGTGCCTTTTTTTAAAAATCAGCCATACATATTTCACGTGGAAAAACATCCAACATTCAGGTGGTATGAACAATGTGTCACCTTCAACTCATTTCCATCGCCAGCAGCTGAGCTTACCTACAACCTTTTTGGCTTTTTCTTTCTCTACGGATTTCCTCTTATAATAATCGTATTTTGTTACACCTGCATATTACTGGAGATCTACCGTATTAACAGGCAGGAAGAAAGTGGTAAGCAGGGTTTTTTTTTAAATCATGGGAATTTAATCAAGCTATGTTTATTATTACCTTCTACGTTATTATAGTTGGATTTAAATATGGAAACAAAATTTAAGAAATTGTTAAACAATAACTCGAGTCGAGTTTTCTACTTATGAAAGTTCTTTTTAGTACTGCGGATTTCAACGTGTCTCATTAATTAAAGCATTAAAATTCCAACGTTGTGAATGCTCTTTTATTTTAGACATTTTCTATTTTCAGGTCATGTGCTGCGCAGATCAAATATAGGAGCTTTGGCTCGTGCAAAGACAAAAACGTTAATGATGACTATTATCATCGTCGCTACTTTCTTCCTTTGTTGGACTCCATATAACGTCATGTCCTTTTGGTAAGTAACAAAATGAAGAGGTTTTCCAAGAATATTTTGCTTTCAGAAATGTACAAAGTAACTCGACGCAAGATCCGAACCATTCATTCTTTACAGAAATTCATTAAATTTGTTTTTTCGTAGGTACTGGTTCGATAAGAAATCAGCTCAGGAGGTAGATCCTCGTGTCCAAAAGGTATTGTTCATGTTTGCATGCGCCAACTCCTGTGTTAACCCACTGGTATATGGACTATTTCAATTTCGTCGAAAAAAGAATTTAAATACTAACCCTGTCTCGGCTCCCATTAGCAACCACTCTCGTCGAGGAAGGTAGGCCCACGTAAATTGTATACTGGTTTTTAATTACGTTATTGGAGAATTCCAGCTAAACCTAAGAAAAGTCAAGGGTTAAAGTTTAAAATTAATCGCCAATACCCTTTCTGTAGTGAGTATCTGGAATTTCAATCTTGTAACCATAGGCGTCGCCACGGGTATTTGAAGGAATAAACTCGTTTGAATTTTTTCACAACAACAGATTCATGTCAACGGTTCTGCGGAAGATGCAGTGCTGCGGAATCGGGGAAAGCGGAGATAGCTCTGGGACCACATCACAGACTACTAGACCTCAGTCAGGAAATTCTAGACGCTCTGCCAACATGATTTCACTTGTTCTAACTACCAGACGAGATGGAACCCTTCCAGTTTGCCAAGCTCAGAGAACTAGTCAACTAAGCCCTTCAACTCAGACCAGAAACTGTTCTCCAAATTATTTAGCCCCTTGTCGGCAACCTAGCAGCTCGTTTCAAATGGTGGAATGGGATGGAAATACAGCGCGAGTTGTCAATAACTCTGAAATGGAGAACGCTGTCAAAACTACGGCGAGAAGTCCACTCAGGTTTAAACTTGGCGGACATATTTTAAACCGGAAGAGAAATCGGGTTCATACAGTCAGAAGTTTTATTACATCATAGTTCTTACTGATTAAAATTATATTTCAAACTATTCTGCTATTACGAATTCGTGTTAAATAAATTAAATTATTATTTATTCTCATTTGAATCTTTTAGCATTTTAGTATTGTCAAATTATTGCTAAACTTATTACAAATGTTGATATATGAATGAAATGCATTTTCATTGTCCTGAACGACTCGGGTTGCCCATACCCATTTTCAAGTTAACTTTATATTAAGTTAAAACGATGATTGAACGATTGATTTTTCCTATTGGAGAAATTTTGGAGGAGCAGGTTGGTAATTGAAAGTAATTAACAATAAGTTTTTGCGCAAAACCTCAATATTTTAGCTGTTTGCATTTACTCAATTAAATTACAAAAAAATTTCGGAACCAAGCATTTGTACAATACACAAAATGTCCTTGCGATATGCACTGGTGCTCGTTATGTAATACTCAGCAAACGAATGGCTGCATTTTTTATCTCACGTAGTTTACACAAAATATGACATCTTACGTAACGCATTTCATCATCGTTGTGATTTCCCAATAGTGTTCACAGTGAACCCCACCACACAATCAAATCATGGGTAATTATTACGTTATTTCCATTGCTGATTCAGTGTACAGAACCACTCAAAAACGGAGAAGTTCAATTGGTTCAAAGAAACTAGTTTAATTAAAATGTGTTGCTCTCGAAATTTCTCTCTTTTTGTGATATCAATATTTAAACAAATTTCTAGCTAACGGTGCTACATACATTAGCAAAGGCAAAGGTATATGTTCACCTTTTATAAGAATGTGCTTTTCTTCAGATAAGGGTATATGAATTTAGACGTGATCATCATCGTTTGTATATCGTTCCTTCATGTCAACCTAACATAATCATTTACATTCCTGTGACAACGCTACTCTCTATCTTCAAACTATTTATGCAAGTGGAATACAGTTTTTGCTTCTGTCCCTGTGGAGCATTTCCTGTAAATTATGAATTTATCTCTGGACAGTGTCCTGAAGTTGAAATTGTCAATATCCACCACATTCACCTTCCAGAAGCTGAGGCAATCACATTTTCCCTTGAAGTCGTGAGCCTTCCTATTTCTTTGAAATAAATTTTCTGCGTCTTAAAAATTGAAGACAAATTTCGTCTACCTGTTCCATCACCTATTTGTTTCCTTTCCAACTAATCACATCCCATGCATGATCCAACAAACGATATTTCCTATTTCCACTAACTACATAGATACTCTAACACATTTACAAATTTTATTACAATTTAATGGAACTATAAATATATGGAAGCCTCATCAGCCGGTTAATAAAACTATTTCAATGAATTTGCAATATTCATGTTTCATATTGTATTTCTTGAAATGAAAGCTCCCAAATCATTTATGGATCATAAAATAGCTTCAAGTGGAGTTTTTTTGTCTGTCATTTTCAATTCAAATCCAACATGAGAATATTCATGCCTTCCGAAATGGAGTATAGCGACACTGCAATTTGAAGGAGTTGTCATCAGTTTTACGGTACCGAACTGGTAGGACGTAAACAAGCTCAACAACTCATTCTCATGTAATCCATGGCCAAAACAGGAAGCCCGATGTCATTAGACACCAGATATTGTATACATATGTATTTACATCAATAATTTCGTTCAACATGTAAAATTGATTCCAGCAGTTTGTAGTATTTCTATGAAACCTATTCATGTGTAATGTTGAATCTTTTTTAGACAACAAATTATGCTAGTCATTAAACCCGATCCATGGGCAACAAAAATAGAATTAGTTCTATAGAATCGTTGATAAAGGAAATAAAAGCTCGTAATTTTCACTTCTTTTATTGTTAATTCCGTAAATTTAAATGTTGGAGAACATTTGAAAAGACCTCTTAGTCTTGGCCAAGCGTAGCTGATTTGATTTAAAGTTTGACATCAAAGGGTTTTCAAGAGAAGATGACAACTAATGATAAAAGGGTTTGAAAACATTATTTTAAATCTCAACTTTTATTAGAAACTGTCTCAGAAAATTCATCAAAACTGCAAAAAGATGAATACTAACTGTTTCAGAACCAACATCAGTTGATTAGCTGATGAAAGTAAAACCGAGAAGCTTTAATACATTATAAATTAATTTACATCGATGAATCGTGAAATTCCAATGTCTACAAATCAATCTAATACATTTTTGAGCATTCCATTTGCAGACTCGCAAATTCTAAACGGCTTTGCAAAGCTGACTAACAACTACGAACATTTATAGTCAATGTAGCTTTCTGTGTTTTGCATACTGATCTTTGAAGATCAATTCTGAACCCGGAAGAGCAATATGGACCTAGTTTATATTGTCGTGATGAATTTGTAGAAAGTAAAAGCAAGTGTGCTAATATTATAGCATTACTTTGAACGCATATAATTTGGCGACGAACGATTCATAAAATGATTGAGCTTTCAAGAGTAAGTATTGCTTTAGTGAACATCATGCAGTATAAAATTGACATTATAAATGCAATTGCGTATTTAAAAGCTTCTTATTAAATATAACATATTTAACAGAAGTTCGAAAGTATTGCACATTGATTTACTTGTAAAAAATTCCAAATATACATGTAAAAAATTATAATTAGTGCAGCACACTCGTTCCTAATTATCACACACTTTCATGCATGATCATTGCATGACTAGCTGTCTAAAATAAAACTTAACCAATTTATGCCAATTTATTTGTTATATTCTGGGAGTAAACCGACCGATTTTGAAATTTAAAATAATCTAAGATACATTTATGGGATTTGTAAAGTAAAAATTGAGTAGTTAACAAAACAAGATTATCTATCAATGCTTTGTTTATGGCCGTTATAAAATCGCAGTCCTCTCTCTATCTCCTGCATTATGAGACGCTCTTCTAGAGAGTATATAAAATTTCTTTGTGTAGAACACACTCTTTTCAAACCTGAATTTAATCATAAGTAATTAACACTTATCATTATCATATCATATCATATAATGTAGATTTGTTTGAAGATCTAATCTGAGGACAGGAGTACTCAAAGCGGAAGGGTTCATTTCGCTCAAATAAATCTGTTTTCTTTACTCAATTTTTAGTCAACGGGCTCTTGGTGATGTGACAGTGAAGTAATTTAACACAACAGAAGGCCCTCAACCACTGGAGGGACAGGAGGGGAACACTTAGATTTTGAATATCAATTCATGCACACTTAACTAAATTCCATGCTTTCCATCAAATTCAAACAGGTGGAAGAAGAAGGAGAAACATAAATTTATTTAGACTTTATAGTGCTTCAAATCATATCAGTCCAATAACTGCGAACTGCCATTTGACTCCTTTTGTCAAACTGTGAAAGTGTTATCAAGCTTTCTTAAAAGCGTCTGAATGAAGATAAAAAATTTTCTCTCACCGATTAAAATAATGTGTATACTAGACGCAATTTGTTAATAAAAAATCAGCATAATAATAATATATGCCACTCATAATTATAAAACTGAAAAGATATGAATTGTTATTAATGGCCGTGTTTATCTATAGACAAATTTAAAGTTCCAAAGAATCTGGAATGACAAACAAAAAGAACGTATACATTCAGATGTTTTATAACCCATTTTACAAAAGTCATTTATTTTTTTACTTTGTACGAGAATATTGATTACTCGCAACTTTCTAGAGAATACGATAGTCGCGTCTCCAGACTCGACAAGAGCCACCGTTCCCTCTTAACATGCCGTGCTTCCTTTTTGAATATGGCAAAACCTTATTTTGTGGAGAAAACAAGTCAATTGGCTGCTTTAGAGTGAAATAAGTTGTAAGAATACGCTGCAGATGACGCTTCTGTGGGTGGACAAAGAGATCGGAACAAACTAAACCTTTCTGAAAATGTATACACTTGCTTATAATGTTGGAAGCCCAGTCCTTTACGTGTGATACAGTTTTGCAGGAATTAGCTCATTCTAAATGGAGCAAATGCGAAAAGTCAACGCTAAGATTTGACTTCCGCTAAGATTTTTTAAGTATCCTCATTGAGAGGAAATACATTTATGCAAAGAACATGAAGCAATAAAAGGAGTTACAATGAATATAAATCACTCCAGTCGACGACATTTCCAATGGAAATTCCTTAGGCACAGACATGCTGGAGTTGGAACTTATAATCGCTTCTACCCAAAAAATATGTATGTTACCAGTGTCTTAATATGGCTTATAACATCTCGTTCACTTGGAAAATTGCGATATTTTCACAATTATTTGGATTTTCAACAACGTACATGTTGAAACAAACAAGACGATCATCCTCATATAAACCGAGACATTGCCAATGTAATTCCTTTCTGGGTGAACCGTTCAGTTTAAGTACAAAGCTGTAAAGTATTGGCTTGAAATCCAAATATATTTTATCTACAAAACTTACCAGTATCTATCTGTATTCAAAACCAATTCAATGTCTTACTTATTGGAACTTCTCAACATTGATGAACGGCCGTACAAGATAACCTTGCTTAATTCCTGACTTCTCATTTTATGATATGTGATAAAAAATCATGTAGAAATGTACAATAAATATCTCTGTAAACACTTGCTATTATATATACCTGTCACATTAGTGCTAACGTTCCTCACGAGGGCATCTGAATTGGACAACTAAACGCCTTATTATTTATTATTTATATGGCACAGTGGCATGTACATGTTTCTATTAAAAAATCTTCAGCAATTCCTGCCAAATGTATTTCAAATATTTCATTTTGTCACAATCAAAGTAACAACAGTATACACTTGATACTTCAGTACATAAACCAGAAAGAAAATCCGACTGGTTACTCTCGTTGAACGTGTTTGTCGCTTAGGCAATCCTGAGTCCTGCGCTTTGACGAGGTGGGCGGCGAGTTTGATTATGCATTTTCCTTGTCTCACAATGAGTCTCTTACATATGCTATATTTCAAGTGAAGATCAGCTGAACTGTACAATGTAAAAACAACAGTAGACAGAGATGAAATTAACTCAGACTGAAACAAAGGAAAATGCACATAATCAAAAACTCACGCCCAGCCTCAAGTCAACGGCCAGGAGTCAATTGCCCTAAACGACAAACACGTCAACGAAGTCCAGTCGCGAAATTTCTTCTGCCGTAAACATATTAAGGTCTTTCAGGTCTAAACCAAGACGTAAGGTAGCATCAACGTAGCGGTAAGCCAATTGAAACTCTCCTATATAATTTCCCAATTTGGTTTTAGAAGAATTTCACAATGTTTTCAAGTACCATTGAACATTTCACAGTATTGAGACTAATTTGTAAAGAGGTCGTTTGTAAAAGTGGTCTCTCTTTATTCTGCTCCTTACCAATATAATGGAATCCTGATAAAAACTGAACGCAAAAATAGATAAGGCATTGTTTTCTGTTGCATGTTATTTTCACAATGTTTTCAGAAATGAAATCAAGTGAAGTTTTATTTAATGTTGTTGACATCACCCAATTCTATGCGTTGCGTGAAAATACTGTCCAAAACACATGCGACGAATGGATACGTTATATTTCTTTAAATAAATGACACCCTTGTGGCTATTTTAAATTAGAAACTTGATTACAATCAACTCATCCTAGTTTGGAAGCACTTACTGATATAATAGGATATTAACAAGATATAAAAAAAAATTGCTACACCCGTTTAACGAAGTAATTGTAATGAACATTAGTTTGGCCTAAAGAGGTGGTATAATAAGTTTTAAATGTAATCTGAATATAGAATGTAATAAATATTCCAAAGAAGTAATTGCAAATGTAAAGACGTTTAAAAGAGTTTTGAAAACGTCCTTGTTGTAGTGTATTGCTGCTAAAAGCTCCGCCATACATACTGTAAAAGGCCTTGAAAATTTCCTTTACTGTTTCCTTTCGACTTATAGAATCTCAAAAAACTCTTGAGCGAAATACTAAATGTTGAAAACTTCACAAAGCCAAAACGAAAAGTAATGTTTTGTCTGCACACAATGAAAGTGTCACGCGAGTTTTACGGCAACTGCAGCACATCTTATTATAGAACAATTGATCCTTTTTCCATACGCAAAACGGGATAAATTTACGTGTTTGGAAGGCATTACCAATGTTTCCTGCCTTCATTTCAAATCTTATACGAAGGATAAGAAAGAAAAATTTTAATTCTGCCGCTCATTACTTACATCCTGTTTAAACAAAGACCTAAGAATTCATTTCTAAAAACAATTTATCAAGACGAAGAACGTAAACTAGTGGTTACCTCCAATACATTCTGTTCGTGGGCTCCCTGCTTTCTCTCGGTTGCCTTGCTTTAGCCCTAACTATTTTCTACTATTTTAAGTAAGAATCCAAATATTTCTAGACTAATCTCAGTATTCTTAGTTTCGGTGAGTAACACCAATTTGTGATTTCAGATGTCTGCGATGCGACCACTGCGGTCACTGTACACGTCCACTTAATAATCGCGCTAGTGCTCCGCTCTGCCCTTCTTGTCGTCATCACGAACCCTTCATTTTTAACCGAACCAGCCACTACAGGCATAATGTAAGCTTATTTAAAATTTTGACTTAAAATATCTCGAATTCTCCAGCACCACAATATTTGCTACTCCCATTCACATGCGAATTAAAGCTTTTTAAGGAGCTTCTACAAAGGTAGAAATTTTTTTAAGAGGATGTGAAATTTCTCTACATTTTAATTTTCATGTTGTCCATGCGATTTTTTGGAAGTTGGCTTAAAGCAGATTCCAACATCCGTCACACATTTCCACCCGAATAGTTTAATGAGCACTTTTAGTGTTTCTTAACAGGACGTAATTTGCAAGAGTTCTCTCAACGAATATGTATGCCACGGTTGCATCCATCAATTGGATGTTCATCCAAGGATTTTATCTGCACGGGAAGTTGACGCATCACCCCGTTCAATGCTTGAAGGACTACAGTGAGCGTTCTGAAATTTGGATATTGCTGGGACCCATGATGTTTGCATTACTGGTACGTTATTGCTTTTGCTAATTGAAGCTCATTCTGACAAGCTCAAGTAGGTAGTTTTCATGACGAAAAAATTCATGAGTGACTCTCATTTGTAGGCAAACCTCGTGTTTTTGATTAACATCATGCGAATCCTATTGACAAAAGTTCACCGTCCCAACTCTTCTCTGATTCTGTAGAACTAGGGTCAGCCTTTACCTCGTTAGAAAATAGTATCTCTTCATTGAACCTAATACTTATCACCAAAGTGGATGCAAATATTGAAAGAATTTCGTATTTGCAGACGAGCAGTGAAAGCACACACCACACTTATTCCTTTTAGTTGAATCAATAATCTTCTCTTTCTCTACAACCCAGGTGGTGACTATCATAAATACTGGTTGTTTCAATAGCCGTTTTCGGATCCACCCAGTAGGTCATTTATGGAGTGGATTTCAGTGGTCCGAATTTCTCGTTTTAGATTAATAATCTACTCTTGATTTAATCTTCCAGGGTATTTTTGTACCCATTACTATGATAGTGTATTTGAATGATTCAGTTCATTATGCCTTATTAATTTTCATTCGACCATAAATTAATATGGCCTTGACTTCTGTAGGAAGCCTACGTGCAGACTAGAATTAAGTCGTGTCTCCTCTCCTAGAGAGTTACTCCTACTTATACCTTGTTTGTAAGAGCTACCAGCTCAGACCTAACCTTGACTTGTTCTTGTAACAATCTCTTATTCTCTTAGAATAAAACTGTACATTATTTAGGCAAAGAATCCTAAAGCGTGCAATGCATAAGCATTTCTCATAATTCATATTATGTGGCACTCATGCCTTTGAAAGCATACACCACAGATTGTTTTCATAATAAAATTCTGTATACTCTCGAACTGAAGCTGTATGTAGGAAGTTTTCGTCAAGTAGAAGTTTTGCAGGTAATGCATGTACGTTTTGCGCTTTTATATTCCGGTTACTTTTAGTTATTCTAGCGTAGCAATGAAAAAGAATTATGACCGAAAGCAAAGACATAATTGAAATTTTATTATCGGCGTGGAGACATCCAAACAAAACTTTGTTCACTTCATATTTTATTGTGGTTTTGATATGCTGTTTTAGTCAACGTTTGCTTACAGGATTGATAAACGAAAAAGGCCGTACTTTGTCTTGGCCAGGCCGGACGAAAGCTAGCTACGGCTCTGGTCCATTCTCATAGCATGAAAATGTAGTCATAGTCAATACAAATGCACGGAGTTTGAA
This sequence comes from Orchesella cincta, assembly GCA_001718145.1. Lineage (NCBI taxonomy): Eukaryota > Metazoa > Arthropoda > Collembola > Entomobryomorpha > Orchesellidae > Orchesella > Orchesella cincta. The sequence continues at coordinate 52,669 of LJIJ01001141.1, forward strand.
ATATAATAGATGGGTATCTTGAGTTGAGCAGTTAGTTGTACAACAATGAATTTATTTCTCCATTAACTATCATCACTACTGAAGTCCCAATTATTCGATGGAATTGATCACTTTCAAAATACTTCATGACAATTATGTATCTGAGCTATCGTTTGTATCAAAACATCCCGTGAATCAATGCACCTATTTCCCCAGATGTCGGGTCAAGCCACAGGCAGTTATCAGTGTTTTGATTTACTAATCATCAACAGTATGTTACGTCAGCAAGCGTTTTCCAGTTTTTCTCACGCTGAAGAAGACCCTTCTGATCTTATCTGAGGATGGGTCACCAGCCTTACAACGATTTGGGTCAACAAAGCATAAACTATCACACCCTGCACAACGTGAATCCGAGCCAGGTTACTTTTCTGCATGCATCTGCAATTTTTAATGATTACAACGCTCTCACCTACGTCCTAGCTAATTTTTGAGTTCCCCCGTATTCACAAACTGAAAGAAAACCATCTTCCACACCATTTCCTCTCCAACTCGATTCATCATGTGTGTGACCTTTGGAATTTCACCCAATACAACTAGAATTGCGAGCAGAGATAAGGTGAAAAAGCCATTTCGTTGAGTGATGTTAGGTGATAGTTATAAAACTCATGTGAAAGGTCAATTCATGCACTACAAGGTGTTGCTATTCAACAAAAGTCTTGTAGCATCGACGAGATTTTATTCTCCACCTTGATTCGGACACCACCTCGGAGAGTAAAGCCTGTCGTCACATTTGCCAAAGACCGCATTGAGATTGAAATAAGGAATAAGAGTGTCTTGAGTGGAACCGGTACAAGTGCGGCAAAGAATTCATTTTTCAACTATGCATAACTGTCAATTATTGGAAGGAGTTAATCCTTTCAAAATAATTATTATTAAATGAATACTTAAGTTGTCGTTTCTTCAAATTTTCTTTGGAATCACGCCTTTCATTTCTGAAGAAGTAAAGTCACACCTCAAACATTTCTGATGATTTTGATTTTCAAAATCACCAACAGTTCGCTACTTCTATCAAATTTTCCAGTTCTTCTCACGTTGCAGAAGGTGCGGGAACACTGCTATTCTATGAATTCCCCCTTGACTAGATAGCTTGCTGGTTTGAGCTAATCTACTCTGCAACTGTATAACACACGGAGTTTCAAACAGGATTGATGAATTGGGAACAGATCGAAAAAATCGCTCCACGGTGGGGCCTCCACCTCAGCTATTAACTGTTCTACTTCTATTCACTTCTGAGGAGTATTGATAATGACAGTTCAAACCCACACCTGAAATAAATTTGGTTCGCGCTGGCGTCAGCTACTTTCTCTGAAAAGGGATTGAATATATTGCAACACACCTGCAACATTGCCAGAATTGACATTGATGGAATGAATCATGCTCCATTTAATTGATGATGAATGAATATTTCAGCTATCGTTTTCTCCCATTTTCGGATGAGACTCGCACTTCCGCAGAACTGAAATCAACTCACACACAGCTATCAGCATCATAATATCCATCAGCATCCTCAGAGTGCAATACAATCCTGCACTTTATTGTTTTCCCTTTTTTCTATCATTTCTTGTTACATGTAAACTCGCAGATGGAGCAAGAATCCAAGCAAGCAAGCATCTTACTATGCTGCAATGTGGAGGCGAAATGCGTTTCCCAAATGGGCTAGTACGTAGCTTTGTTAAGAGAATAGCATTTTACGATATGTACCAAGGAAAATATCTCACAACACCATTATTGGGTTGAATTTTGGTGAAAACCTTTTATTTGCATGCACTTTCAATGTATTTGTAACTCCATTTAGAAAACGTACGTCATGGATATAAATATAAAATCACAATAATTGTAAATATAGACACTTCTTCTCCGAGCATAATGTCTCCCTTTTTTGGGAAAAGCGATACTCCTATTAATACCTAACGTGAGCATCGTCATTTCACACGCTGTAATATATTAATTTCACGATAACGATTGGCAATACAATAGTAGTTCAGCATTGTTGTTTGGATGCGGAAGCAATAAAGACGGATTAAGTGTTGGCTAATGGTATTGTCGTCGGCAGTAAACTCAACCAGCGAAATCAGTGTGGAAGGCTGCGATAGACATGAAATATGCGTAAGAAAACTAGCTGTATACGGGACCCTGCAAGTAAGCCGAATGCGAAAATTTTTGGGTGTCAGACTGGAAGTTAGCCGAAAATTTTCGGGTAAAAATCTGCATGTTAGCACAAAACATTCGGGTAAAAATCTGCAAATTAGCCGAAAATATTCGGTAAAAATCTGCAAGTAAGCCGAAAATTTTCGGGTAAAATCTGCAAGTAAGCCGAAACTTTTCGTGTTAAAATCTGCAAGTTACCGAGTATTTTCGGGTCGTCAAAGTCTAAGTAAGCCGAATATTTTTGAACTCAAAAAGACACTGATGGATGCTACTTTCTTCTAGAAACGTTACGTGCAAGTCATTTCATCAAGTCACACCTTGCATACAGCCCACCCTCCACTTGTCCTTAAGGAAGTCTTCCTTAAACAACCGAATTTTTGTCCAAGTTGCCCTTTACTTTGAAAGGTTCTTAAGTAATATCTCCACTTTAGACTACTTAAGCAATGTATTTAGTACACTCGTTACATCGCTTTCATTACAACTTCAGGTAACTTGAGCTTAAAAAATTGCCCAAACATCAATGAAATAATATAGAATTCGTAAAGAGCAGTCAGGGAACTGAACCGAGTTACAATTGCTCAGTATTGAAATCGACAAAATGAGTTCACAATTCTCATACTACACAGAAAGTAACATATTATTTAGGTAATCCATGTTCCTTGGCGTCTTAAATTATCAAATTTTTATACCGAAGAGACGGAATCAAATTTGCTCCATGCGCTTCTAGGATTTTTGTCGCGTGTCATCACGGATACGATAAGGCATGCAGCTGACTTTCTTCCTGTCCGGAACAGTTTCAACAGTTAGCTCTTTGGGCTGGTAGATGTTATCAAGTACACCTTCTTGTCTAGAAATTAAAACACATTGTTAAATACTCAAATTGAATAATATAATCAAATTTGTTAAACCCCAATATTTACTTGTCTAGAGAAGGTTGGTCAGATT